>JAXGGA010001884.1:0-137279 GCA_038373865.1 Uloborus plumipes
GATCTTTTTTAAAAGTCATTCCTCTTTTCTTTCATTTCTATGTTCTTTTTAATCATATACACGTGATGTTATTTCAAGAAGAGTCTTAAAAAGCTGTGTTATGAAATGATGCGGTGGGCTTAAAATTGTATGTCAAGGATTTTGATCAAAATGTCAGTCGAGATCAGCAGAAACTCTTTTATTGAAAAAAAAAAAAATCAGAGCCTCTGATTATCATGGTTCATTTTTTAATTTTTTTTTCGTTCAAATTTGAGCAGGATCAAGAATTTTGAACACACACACACACACAAAAAAAAAAAAAAAAAGAAAAAGAAAAAAAAAAACAGTAAGCTTTGCGGGGAAAGTTCACTTTCATAAAAGTCCTGACCAAACAGGAAATTTCTAACGGTGCTTTAAATAAACTTTCTACAAGAAAGGAGTTAATCGTAAAACAAGTAAAAAGAGATTTTTCTTTTTTTCTTTTGAGCAGTTAAAATAATTCAACGTAATCCCCACCTGAAAAAATAAAAAAAACTAAATAAATAGTCTCTCCTGAAAACGAACCAATAACGCCTCAAGTTTGATTTGTTGCCAAAAAATATGGAGAACTGCAGAGATTTTGAAAAAAAATCTTTAGTTTTTTTTTTTGTTAAGAAATAGCCAAAAGAGTCTTCAATAAACAACGAAATCAACTTCATTGTTGACATGACAGTAAGGGAAATAAAGCATTGCTTAATTGGAACACATTGATATTTCTGCTTGTTGTGCTTTCCTTTGGATTGATTGATTGATTAACAGGATTCATTTCAAAATTCTTGAAATTTAAACGTTTATTTATCTACCAGGAAGGAGAAAACTTAAGTAGTTTGTTCTATTAAAGTCATATTTGATCCAAATAATTACTGGGTTGTAAATCTTAGTTTAGGATAATACAATAGTGGATAAATCCGGGATTTTGTCAAAATTTTGTTTAAATACATTAATTTAAAGCCATAGAATGAATAAATGTTGTCATTAGTGATTGCTGAACATTCTGTTTTTCAAAATTAGCGAGAAAAATTAAAATACATGGATAGAAAAAAATTATAAACTCAAACTTTTTTTCATTGTTTTAATCATAATTTTTCCCAGTTTTTTAAATTTTAGTTCATTTATTTTTGCTGTTGAAATAAAGGTGATTGTTTAAAATTTCATATAGCTCATAAATGTATTAAAACGCATAATGTAATCTAAAAAATACCAAACTTTAATATTTTACTATTATCATATAAAACCTTGATAAAAGTATCAGCTGAAAAGTAATAAACTCTGAAGTTTTGTAGAACTTTGTATGAATATTTAATCATTTGATGGCTGGAAATGAATCGTTGTTGCCATCAGAAGTTCTTTAAAATATGAATAGCAAACGATAAAATATAAATACACCATTTAGATTCTTGTGTATACGAGAAACAGTTCTTGTGGTTTTTCTTTACTTATCTAATTTCTGGAGGTAACTGGTTTTTTTTTTTAATTAAGAAACCGCAACTATATACACAGCGAATCAAGTACTAAATAATGGTTTAAGTACTGGAATATCAAATAGCTAGCTCGTAGCTCTGTTCTTAATCCAATGGAATTATGTTTGGGGGACAATAGTTCTCGAAGTTTGTCATGGAAGGCACCTGTACCAGACCCACAATGAATTCAGAAGGGAACTTTCATCATGGAACAAAGTCACACTGCACACTGTTAAAAAAATGTCCTGAAAATAACGAAAAAATATACGGCAGCTGAGTTACCGGAGTGTTTCCGTTTCGTTAATTATATTTCCGTGATTCTGCAGAAGCTCCGTTCGTCATTTTTCCGTTCGACATTTTTTCGTTTCGTAATTCTCCGTTCTTCATTTTTTCGGTTCTTATTATCCCCTTTATACGTTATAGGCTTATACCTATACGCTTTGACTTATATATATACATGCAAGATGGAAAATTATTTAAATTTTGCAAATTAACAAGCGCTTTTATAGCAGCTTAATATTAATAGCAAATTATATATGGAAGTTCAACAAATTAGTCCTCTAAGTGTCGCAAAATGCGTAGATTGTGTAGAACAACAAATGCACAAATTGAAATTTTAAGAAACATTTGAAAATTTGCGAAACAATATAAACATATAAAAAGAACAAACATGGGTAATGTGATGCCTTATCTTTTTCGTTTGTTATTTTTATATGTTTATATTGTTTCGCAAATTTTCAAATGTTTCTCTAAAGTTTCTTAAAATTTCAATTTGTTCATTTGTTGTTTTTTCCAATCTACACATTTTGCGCCACTTAAAGGACTAATTTATTGAACTTTTATATATAATTTGCTATTAATATTAAGCTGCTATAAGAGCGCTGGTTTATTTTGCAAAATTTAAATAATTTTCCATCTTGCATATATAAGTATAAGCGTATAGGTATAAGCCTATAACGTAAAAATGGGTGATTAAAATATAAGAAAATGAGAAACAGAAAAATAGAGCAATTAAAAAAGGAGCGTAAACTAGTTCACCGGAAAATTATATATATAAGACAACATGATGAGCAAAAATGTAAACTTAAAACTCTTACGAATTTTGTTTTTTAGAAAAAGTTTGAAAATGTCCGCTCATACTTCAAACTCTTAAACATCTTGCCTTTAAAAAAAATTCTAAAGCAATATAAGAATTGGCTTTTTTTTCCATTAAAATTTTTAGTTCATTAAAATAACATGATTTTTTTAAAGATTACATCAATCTCGCATAAAATACTCAAATATTTTGAAGATGGAATGATCAATGCATAGTATTTCTGAGCACATAACTTCAAAAAATTAAAAAGTATTAACAAGGTGCATTCTTTTTAAAATATTTTCTCTTATGTTTGAATAAAAATTAAGTTCTTCCGAAAGTTCTTTTTTTCCTTTCTGAATTTGAAACATTCGTGGTTCCTTAAAAAAAAAAATCCTGTATTTTTACTGATTACCTCTATTTTCATATATATTTACGTTATGGTGTTCATAGTGATCAACACTTTCAGAACTGCACTCTCAAAATTAACGATATTTTCTTTGCTTTTGATGAAATCACTTCCAAGAATATACCCCGAGCGAACATTTCGTCATTTTTTGGGGATGAATTTCGTCAAATGTAGCGAAATATTTCTTTATCCTAGTATCGTCAAATTGACAATCATTTTTGTAGTTTTGACAAAATTAATTTCGTCACATTAACGAAGTAAAGTCATAAAGTAAAAAAGCTAAGTTTTGAGACTAAGCTTTTCAATCTTGATATAAAATTACAAAAATCATTTCACTAAATTTTACTAACCCTCAGCACCAGTAAGTTTATACATGCAACCCCTAAAATGCACAATTGGTTTACATCATGAAATAACTAACTGTTAAGTCTGGACTCAGATTAAAATAAAAATAGCAGTAACAAAAATAAAAATTCTTACCTCCTATTTGCAATAAAAGTTACTCAAAAAAGGCAACAATAGAGCGAGTAGATTTTAAAATATACTAACACGCCCTTTTGTTGCCCATTTTGATTCTATCCATTGCGATAAACGAAGTCTTCTTAAAAATGTCGAGCAAGGAAAACGCGGATTGAGCAAGGAAACCGCATAATCACATAAAAAGATCCAAATTATTTTTTCAGTCAATTTGATTAACTACGCAGAATCCTGGAATAATTCTTATTCAACGCTGTTCTTCGAAGCATTTTCAAATTGAAACAAAATAGCACACATAATAACGTCCTGAGGAATACGATTAAATAAAATTCGCATGTGATGTTTTTTGTAAAGTAACTATCCAAACGACGAGACACAGATGTCCTCTTTTCCATGCTAATGCGAATAATACAAGTCGCTTTCATAGAAGCTTAAACATGCATATTAATTCTCGATGACTTTGCGTTTCTTTTGCTGTGCACTTTGATTCAGTTATGAATCATTTATGCTGCTGAAAACTCCGTCGTATCTGCGCACGCGCCTAGTCTCTTCAGACTGTCTCTAACTTCCTCGTTCGGTATTTCAACCACAAAACCGTGCAAATTCCGTTTTTGTTTCTCCAACTTGGTAATTCATGGAATATTTCCGTTTTTTTTAAAGGAAAAGTTATGCTTTGAAACGAAAACGGAAATTTCCTGTTAAAATCAGTAAAAATCTTCCTGAAAATTCAGGGTTTTTTTAACAGTGCAGCTGTTGCAAACGCTTGTGAAATCTATACCCAACCGCATATTTGAGGTAATTCAAAAAACTGATGACCAACTCGTTTTTGAGTTTTTAGCTTATACTGATGGCTAAATTTCACGTAACGTTAATTTTTTAACTTATCAAATAATAACAATGTTCTTTTCAATTAATAAGTTTGAATAGTAAAATTACATTTTCCTATTCGCATGTTTTTGTATTACTCTGAAGTAGTTGTAAATGTAACTTAATTACACTTAAAAGAAAGGGACATTGTGAGAGTTTATAGTTTTTTAATGCAGTGCTGTATGTTTCAGCATCGATTTATTTTTGGATATTAATTGACAAAGTTTTAGGATAAAATTTTACGTCTTTTTGGGCACCGATTTAGCCGCAGCTTAGTATATTGAATTAGACTTGCTAGTATAGTATAGACCTAAAGTCTTAAGGTGAACAACTCAGAAAGAAGGAGGAAATTGATTTTGAAAATGTTTAAAGCAATAACGTAGAAAATTAAAAGTTTTTGAGAATATTTGAGACGTTTGGGGCACCGGAAGATATAAATGGATTTTAATCAAAAAAGTAATATACCTAAAATACAACTTTTTCAACCCGCACCGCAAGCAATTTCGACAAAAATTGTGTTTCCTTTACTTTTCGTTCCCCTCTAATCTACAGTACAATCAGTCAATGTAATTTTGCGCCACATTTTCTCTGGTTTTGAGTGCTCCACGCTTATTTTAATAGTGTTGGTGCATCTATAGGCATAAAACGAAAAAAAATTCTAAAGAAGTGTGCAGTTACCCGATATTAAGAAGTATTTTTTTTTAAAGTCATTTAAAGTGAGTCATTAAACAAGTCTCAAAATTAAAAAGTAAACTCTGCTGACTAACTTTGAGTCACAATTTGTCACTTATAAACTGCCCCTTACAGATTTAATTAGTTTCATTGAATCTTTTGATATAACCCTGAAGAAACTCTGAAACTATTGTATAGTTTTCCAAAAATAAGAATATATATTATTAAGAGCCGTTTTTTTTAAGAATCAGGCAGTCAAAAAACTTGACATTTTTGATTTTGCTGAAAATTTCAGAATAAGGTCTTTATTTAAAATTAATAAACACGTGTTTTTTTCATTTTTTCAAAAAAAAATTTTTTCTTTCCGTTTTGGGAGGTCAAAGTTGGACTTCGCTCTTTTTTTCAATAAAAACATGCCAACTTAGATGAGCTAATACTTTTTGCTTTAGGAGTGAACCGTGGAACTGACAGTTATTTTGTGTTCTACTATATCCCCACTAACTGTAAGTACATAAATATTTGTGGACGACTCTTGGCACAAAAGTCAGAGGTCACTCAAAGTTGCACGAAAAATAGTTTTTTAATGCAACTTTGACCGACCAAATCTTCTTGTGTAAACGATGCACCACGGTAGTGTATATATCAGTAAATACCCACCAAAGAGTAGTATCCAAAGACATAAAGATATGTGTGGTTGATATTTTGCTCATTGAAATATTTGACTCTGAAGTTGCAGAAATCGCAAAATCACGTGACTTTGAGGGTCATTATCTCCTTGCACCATGAGTGACCAGATACAAAATTGGTTGGAGTAGAAGCCTTTCTTGTCCCAGAAACACAATCCGTTAACAAACCTATGGCTACTCTTTCAGTTTTTGCATAATTCGGCTCTAAACTTTGAAAAATGAGTGTTTTTCGGCGTTTGGAAAAAAGGCCAATTACCTATTTTAAAATAGGTATTGCTATTATTTGTAGCATTATTATATTCCAACTTCCTAACTAGCTGAAATGGCATCTAAAGATGGTTATACAGTTGAAACCAAATTGAAAATGAATTGTATACGTCAAAAACCATATTTTTTTATTTGTCCAATCGGCGTTTTTTTTTTTTTTTTTTTTTTTTTTTTGTTACAGCTCTTTATTCCGTTCGGTTCCAACATGGTAAGCAATTTATGTACTTCTTGCCGTTCTAGTTGCTGTAAAATAGGAAAGCAATGTATCTTAAGTCTGATATAAAGCAATATATCCTGTCATATCAAGTTTATAGTGCTAAAAGAATATTTTGAAATGGACAATAAACATATTCCAAAAAAAAAATTCTGTTCAGCTGTGCCCTCTTGGTCGATGTTGTGAATATCATCAAAAACTCAACTTTTACACAAATCAGAAGTCTCTTTAGCAGAATGTCACTTCTTAAAAATCTTGGTACATTAAAGCCCCTCGGTGCAGGTCTGGAAATTTTTGATGACATTCATGACATCGAGCAAGAGGGCTCAGCTGAACAAGTAAGTTTTTTTTTTTAGATTAGGTCTATTATCCATTTCAAAATATTTTTTTTTTTTACATTAAAAACTTGATATGACAAGAGAAATTACTTTATATCAGACTTAAGATGCATTACTTTCCAGTTTTACAGCAACTAGAACGACAAGAATTACATAAATTGCTTACCATGTTGGAACCGAACGGAATAAAGAGCTGTAATAAAAAAAACGTCACCTGGACAAATAAAAAAAATATGGTTTTTGACATATACTGAGTATTTTCGACAATTCATTTTCAATTTGGTTTCAACTGTATAACCATCTTTAGATGCCATTTCAGCTAGTTAGGAAGTTGGGATATAATAATGCTACAAATAATAGCAATACCTATTTTAAAACAGGTAATTGGCCTTTTTTCTTAACACCGAAAAACACTCATTTTTCAAAGTTTAGAGCCGAATTATGCAAAAACTGAAGGAGTAGCCATAGGTTTGTTAACGGATTGTGTTTCTGGGACAAGAAAGGCTTCTATTCCAACCAGTTTTGTATCTGGTCACTCATGGTGCAAGGAGATAATGACCCTCAAAGTCACGTGATTTTGCGATTTCTGCAACTTCAGAGTCAAATATTTCAATGAGCAAAATATCAACCACACATATATTTATGTTTTTGGATACTACTCTTTGGTGGGTATTTACTGATATATACACTACCGTGGTGCACCGTTTCCACAAGAAGATTTGGTCGGTCAAAGTTGCATTAAAAAACTATTTTTCGTACAACTTTGAGTGACCTCTGACATTTGTGCCAAGAGTCGTCCACAAATATTTATGTACTTACAGTGAGTGTGGGTATAGTAGAACACAAAATAATTGTCAGTTCCACGGTTCACTCCTAAAGCAAAAAGTATTGGCTCATCTAAGTAGGCATGTTTTTATTGAAAAAAAAAGCAAAGTCCAACTTTGACCTCCCAAAACGGAAAGAAAAAAAATTTTTTTGAAAAAATAAAAAAACACGTGTTTAATAATTTTAAATAAAGACCGTATTCTGAAATTTTCAGCAAAATCAAAAATGTCAAGTTTTTTGACTGCCTGATTCTTAAAAAAAACGGCTCTTAAAACAGTTTAAAATGATTTTTCAACCTTGTTCAAAGTTAGCCTGATACTCAGAGTAAGTTTGAGAGATGAAACTGAGTAACTTCGAGAGAAAATTTGTATCTGTCAGGGCCCTAATTATTTTTGAATGAAAATTTTTCAAAAATATTTTTAAATTATTTTATACTTCATAAATAGAGTAAAGATAAAGTTTTTTCACTTGCAGTATTTTTAGTTGAAATAATAGATGATCTATAAATAGATAGCTGGGCGTTTCTGGTAGTAAAGAAGTAGGTAACTTTCCTCTAATCTTACCTTTGAAGATACCAATGTTGTAACTTAAGAATAAAGTTTTTGTAAAATTGAAACCAGCTTAAAAAAAATATACTTTAGAAATATACTCATAGAAAATATACTTAAAACAAATTCCGTTGTACCCAGAATTTAAAACTGTACTATGAATCTACAACATGATAAACTTTAGATCGGTGTTTCCCAACCTTTTTTGAGCTCATCATTCAAGACGTTGACTGACACCTATCCCCCCCCCCACTTCATCCTCTTTCTTCCTCGAAAAAACCATAAGTTGTCCCAAGTGAACATCTATATCGTTAAAAATATAAGTACCGAACTTTAATTTAAAGTAAAATGTACGCAATAAAGCAGTACTACTAAATAAAGCAGTAAGAACTAAAAATATTCATTAATAAATAAAGAAAATTCTTTTCTTTTTTCTTTCACAAAGCGAACTGATATAAGCATGTGAAGGGCAACATTTAATTAAGATCATCAACGTACTTTTCAAAAACAGAAGTTCATTTTTCAAGAAATTGTTTTATTTTCTACACTGGAATCTGGAGGAATTAAAATTATTGACACTAAAAATTCGAAGCAAAATGAATTGAAGTTCGCAATGAAACACAAAATACTTCCTAAGGTTTATCCGGGGTGCAAGGAGAAAGTTCCTGAACTTAATTTGTTTTTTTCTTAACTTGTGGTTAATTTTACAATTTCGGGTTTCGCTACCCTTTTGTGCTTCTGTTTTCTCTTCTAAAAACCCATCACCCCCTATCGCCCCTAAAGAATTTACTGCCCTTTTGAGGAGTCTAATCGCCCCTTTGGGGGCGATTGCCCCCAGGTTGGGAACCACGGTTTTAGACGTTACCTGCTGGACTAACCGGGAAGCATTTAAGCATACCGTACTCGATTTTGGACATGCGAAAAGATGCGCGCTATCATTGGTCGAATTGCGTGTCAATCAATCGCCTAACGCCGCCCCTAGGTTCGGAAAGTTCAGGAAGTGAAAGAAAAATGTCAGAACAGAGTGTTAACGTCGTGCTAGGAGAGGGGGGGTGTAGGTATTAACTACCTTGATATCGTAAAATAAATAAACATTTAAAATTGTTAGAATCAAGCTAAAAAGTGTTTTATTTCGAAAGACAACATGGAAATAACTTCTATGCAAATTCATCCCAAAACACGTAGTAGTGCCATCTATGTGTAAACACGGAAAGCAATTTGTAGAAAAGAAATTTTCTTTTAAAACTTCAAACCAGTGCTCCAAATGTATTGAATTACTTACTATTCTTGAAAAAAAGTAAAAATGAATGTTCGCGCCCTTCTAAAATAGTTCTGAAAGTGTTGCAAAAATACTATATTTTATATTTTCTTCATATTTTTGATTTTTTTACGCAAACAAGGTAGTATCTTAGAAATTTATTTTTAAGTAAAAGGGGGAATATATTAAATGTTTACTAAAGTGTTTGAAGTTTAAGGTATAGATATTCTTTTACAATGCAATATGTGTACAATGTACATGTATTAGCATCTGTTTTATCAGTTCAAGAATTATTAATCATTAGGACAGTTAAAAATGTTCATATACATTTTCTTTAAACAGGAATTTCTATAAGACGTTTTTAGTGATTATCCGACTAATTATTAATGACGAAAATTTCCTGATTACTTGCCCTGATGAAGTATCTCGTGAGGACAAGGTCCATAAATTTTAAATAAAGAAGTTAAATGATTTAGGCTCCTTAAAAAACATATTTATTGGGTTTCGTTTAACATCTCGTCTAATTGAAAAAATATAAAAAAGTTTCGTGTCGAGTACTTAGTGCTGCCTTAGAGTATGAATTTTTTCCCTTTCTTAATTTTCATTTACATCAAACATTCATGGAGTAAAAAGAATGCAGGACAAGCAGAAGTTCAAAATATGTATTTATATACCCCAAACGTATTCACAGATAGCACTAACGATTTCCTCGGATAAGAAACGAAATTTAAATTCACACGCTTGAAAGTAACATTAAATTCAGCGGATTTACAGAAATCGACAGCTATAATTTCCAAATTTTTATAACCTTGTTAAAAGTTGAACTGATGTATAACAGCCCTCCCTTTGCAAAATAATATATTTTACAATTGATTCGATTATATTTTCCAATATTTTAGGGCCAATAACAAAAAAAAATAAGGTATACAAAAAAAAAAAAGATTTAATGCACATTAAAGTAGCCTATAAATTCAACAGTTTTAATAACCTAAAAAAGTTTACTTTGAAATGCAAAAAAAAAAAAACTTTTAAGTTATCCTTAAAAAAAATTACCCGTTAATCATTTTTAGAAATCTCATTTTTACAGAAAACATAACAGCGGCACAATTTAATTTATAAGCTAATAAATGGAACGTCAAAAAATATTTAAAAAAGCATTTATAATTAAAGTAAGCCATTAATTAAAACGAAAAATTACCAGCAAACGATTTTTTGATATGATGGGCACGAATTTCTCATGTTTCATTGCTATTTGTTTTCTTTTCAAATTCTAGCAAAGAAGTTTGTCATGAACTTAATGTTGCTTGTTATAAAAATGCTCTTATCATTTTCTTCCACGAAATTATGAAAATTTTAAGTAAATATTCGTCTTTTATTTTTATGGAGAGCTGGGCGAATTCATTTAGGCTGTATACCAAAATAGCATTTCCTTTGTTTTGGCGTCGAAAGGAGATCTATCGATAAGTCGATTCGACCAATGATAGCGCGAATCTTTTCGCATGTCCAAACTGGAGTACGGTATGCTTAAATGCGACCGGGAAAGGAAAGGATAAGTTTTTTAGGGGGTAGGCACATGTGTAAGAAAACCAGCCAATGAGAATAAGGAGTGATAAAAAGTTATTGTTTTCTGTGGGGGAGGGGTCTGAAAAGAGGTGATCGATAAATAGATTACTGAGCGGTAATGGATTAAAATAAAATATTTAAATACAAGTAATGTAGTTACGTAACTTTAAATCATAAATATATGATTTATAAGCATTTTAAAATTTACCGTCTTTATTCTATAGCATCACTAGTTTTACATAAATTAGGGAAGACTGGCATAGGTGATTTCCTTTTTTGTTAGAGCTTACAACTTTTGTTTGAATCAATGGAACTAAAATATTTATAATTTTTAATTGATTTTTTTTCTAATTATATTTAGTTATCTTAAAGCGATTTCTGAAATGAATCGTTTATTTCGAAAAGGTAACATCTCTATTTTGATCTCCTCTGTCTCTTTAGAAAATTAAATAGCGCACGGTTATATTTTTGAATGTCATAATCAATGGTTATTTGGTAAATTATTGCAGTAATTGTGTACTTAACTAAAGGCATTTTTTCATTGATTATGACATTCAAAAATTTAACCGTGCGCTGTTTAATTTTCTAAAGAGACAGAGGAGATCAAAATAGAGATGTTACCTTTTCGAAATAAACGATTCAAATGTATTTTCATCTTTTAAAAAAATATTTAGGTTATAAGATTTACTTCCGCAGTAAAAATATCTTTGCAAATTTTTAATTTGTCTTTCACTTAAAGTGAATTTAATGTCACTAATATAGCATATTAGTATTTTTCGTTATGTGTTATGTAGTTTTTTGAAGTACCGTAAAACGGGGAGTAGCGGAACAGCGGGGTGACTCGGAACAAAACTACCTGACCATACAAAGAAACTCTTCATAAATATACCATCTGGTATTTTCGGCAGTTAACTTTTTTTAGAAAGTTATTATCGTAAGAAGTAGGGAAAAAGTATTTTTGTCATTCTAGCAACACTATTGGCTTGTAAACAATGCTGCAATCGGAACGCTAAAAACCATCAAGTTTTCATAGTCTGCAAAACTTTGTACGAAAGTACGGACCTCTTTATACACTGCTCGACATTGAAAATGCAACACCAAGAAGGAGTGGTCAGAAATTGATGAAATTTGGTAAGAAGACAGAGACAGCATGGAACAATAAGTGATATTTATTTCAAAATAAATAAGCAAAATTTAGAGCGAGGACGGCGTCGGCTCAGTAAGAAGTAGGACCACCGCGGACAGCGATGCACGAAGAAACACGTCTAGGCATGGAGTCAATAAGCCTGCGGATGGTGTCCTGAGGGATGGCACTCCATTCCCTTTCAACCATTTGCCACAGTTCGTCCTCTTAACGAGGCAGTGGCAGGTTCTGCAAACGGCGTCCAATCACGTCCCACACATGTTCGATTGGTGACAAGTCAGGAGAGTATGGTGGCTAGGAAAGCATCTGTACACCTCGTAGAGCATGTTGGCTGATTCGAGCACTGTGAGGCCGGGCGTTATCCTGTTGAAAAATTGCATTTGGCAGACCCTGAAGGTAGGGGATTGCCACCGGCCGCAGTACATTATGTACATATCGTTGGGCCGTCATGGTGCCCCGAATACGAACTAGAGGTGATACGGAATTGTATGCAATAGCGCCCCAAACCATTATGCCACGTTGTCGCGCTGTGGGGCGTTCCACAGTTACTGCCGGATTCGATCTTTCTCCACGTCGACGCCACACACGTATGCGATGACTATCGCTGGACAAACAGAAGCGGGATTCATCTGAGAACACTACGGTTTGCCATTCTGCCATCCAAGTCGCTCTGGTCCGGCACCATTCCAAACGTTGGAGTCTGTGCTGTGAGGTCAATGGCAGTCTTCTTAGCGGGCGCCGTGATTGCAGGCCACGTGCAACCAGTCGACGGGAAATCGTTCTGGTCGACACAGGAACATCCAGGGTACCTTGCACGTGCTGCAGAATCGACGTACAAGTGACTTGCGGGTCCGCCACAGCTTGTCGGTGAATCCGTCGATCCAAGCGGTCTGACGTCACTCTGGCTGCACCTGCACCCCTCAATGTGGCTACATTTCCTCTTTCCAACCATCTCCGACACAGCCGATGCACAGTGCTTGCATCCATGTGGGTATCAGCTGCAATTTGACGTATGTACCAACCTCCCCTTCTCAGTCCGATCACCATACCCCTTGTAAAGTCGTCTATATGCTGGAAGTGTCTTCGTTGAGGACGGCGTGGCATTTCCTCCTATCACACGTATCCTTCGAGACAAAAACCAAATTTCTCCGATAATGAGTCTGGCAGAAAAACCAACATGAACATAGCCCACTTTTCAACTTCATTCTCTTATATCTTACTTCACGTGCGTCGGAGAGCTGCGCATTTCATATCATTTGCATGACTCAGTGACGTGCGTCTACGGTAAAATTTGCATGAATTTCTGACCACTCCTTCTTGGTGTTGCATTTTCAATGTCGAGCAGTGTATTTCAAACCTAAGAAAAGTATTTTTTTAATTATGCATATATTTGAGCAACAGAGTACCACATTAGAAAAGACATTTTATAATTGCGTCATCAAAATGAAAAATATATTTTTATAAAGCGCTAATGCGTGGTTCAAAATTGGTCTTCATTTGTTTATTTCCGTTGACAACGATTAGCTTACTTCAAGCGTTTAGGCATCCGTCGTTATTCGGCAATTTCGTTGTCTAAGTTAATTGCTCACTCGCTTGATATTCACATATTTTATTCGGATAAAACGCTTATATGTGGCGGAAAATGAGCCTTTCATTGTTTCTGTTCATTGGATAAAATCAGTTTATTTACAAATCTCGATCAAGCGTCTAGGCGTCCATCGTCACTTTCGATGAGCCTTTATTTGTTTCTTTCCGTTGGCAACACTCAGTTTATTTACGATCGCTGTTTATGTTCTTGCCTACTCTCTTTGCTTTCTCGCTTTTGTGTGTGATGTAGGAGCTTTCTTATATCAGATTGTTTTAAGAGCATTAGAATAAAAATTGAGTAGGACTAATGCACAAGTTGCATGTAAAAGTAATTGTCCTCTTTAAATGTATGAAAATCAAAAATGTTTCTTTGAATATGTATATTGAAAAAAATAATACGCCGTTTTAGATACAAATAAAGCTAGACAAATAGTGTTGTGGCCGGTGAGAGAGCGTAGCAAGCTCGTATTGCGAAGCAATCCTAAGGAACTGCGTAAGCAGTTCCGGGAGTTGGCAAGCGTAAGCGAGCATGGCGCGGTAGACCCCTAGTTCTTCATATTGTCATAGGATAAGGATTTGTGAGGTAAGCCGAAGCACTTCGTTCTGCTGTTACAATTAAAACTTATTTCAAGGAAACTGTTTGAAAAATCAAGATTATAACCCCTATTCTATTAGTCATGACAGGGACAAGGTTTATTATTGTTTGCCCATTCTGGTGAGTAACTAGATCTTACTTAAAATGCCAGAAAGTTCAAAATTTAAAAAGATTGTTGCTCCAGAAGACTTCCAGTACAGCAACGATGAATACGTGGGAAAATCGTACAGGACGATTTCCGAAAACCACAAATTTTAAGAAATTAAAGAAAAGGCAGCGTTCTTCCCACATGGTGTTATGAAAGAACTTAAGCTAAGCCACAACTGCTAGTTTTAAGAACCAGATCATATTTGTGGAAGGACATGAGTGACTATTTGTTCTTATTCTTTCCCATCAATACAACTAGTATTTGGGAGACCTATTATTGGTTAAATTGGAAAAAAAAAAGTGCTCCGACTGACCCCTATCAGCGTGGTGAATCGGAACCTCTAAAGCATTATATAAGCCTTACACCTCTAAAGCATTATATATATATATATATCATAGGCGGACTTAGGCTGTTCATTCTGGGGGTGCAGAATACCGGGGCCCGAAGGGGGGGGGGGAGAACTGGCCGGGGCCTGGGGGTTTGACCTGCGGGGGGGGGGGTATTCCACTGGTGAAACAAGGCTCCGGGGTATTCTTTCAGAAAATGTTCATTTTTTCTTTTTGGAGTTTAATCATCATTATGATTGTTTCGAAGTAAAAGAAACTAACAATGTACCAATGAATACCCTACTGCAGTGAATACGATTTTTCTATAATACGGCCACTGAATATTATATAATTATTTGATTTATGAAATGATTTATTTGCTATTATTATTTCCCTTTTTTTAATGGATAAAAATACTGTAATTTTCAATATGATGTTGAAATTATTGTAGTAACATTTGCTCGAAAAAAGGTACGAAAATAGGAATTTATTAACATGACTCTTGTCTAAAATGAATTCAAGGAACATAAACTATTACAAAGCTCAAAATACAAATATAATTCTTTAAACAATACTAGTAAAATAATAGAGTGAAGTTATTGCTGTAAAAATAAATACACAAAAAATAACTTTAAAGAACTTCAATAGCAGTTCAATAATGATAGTAATAAACTGAGACTCACTTTCATCGAATCCGGAAGTAATTGGTGGAAAGCTGGAAATTTTTTTACAATACTTACCTCCAAATTTTTTTTCAAAATTGAAATTATTTATGTACCTTTGAAGTTGGAGGATCAAGACTCCTCTGGGAAACTTACTGAAACTTAAATTCTAAACACGCATTTTCAGGCTATCTTTAGTGACGTTAAATTGAGAAGACTGGGGGCATCTCTCCTGAAATATTTTGACACTGAAGCCAGGATATATTTCTTCATGATAGAGTAAAAAAGAAAAGAAGATGAGTTTTTTTTTTTGAACTGAAGTCTCATTTAAGTTATCTTTGGGAAGTATAAGTTCAAAGACCCTACCCTGAAAGATTTTCGATATATAGATGCGCAATTTCGCGTTCTCTTTGGAGACGTTAAGACACAAAAAGTGGTTAGGGATCTCCCTTCGAAAATTTACAAAATTGAAACCTTAAGTCATCTTTACTTTAAACCATCTTTGGTAGTAATGTTACCAAGGACTCTCTCCAGAAATGTTTCGAAATTAATATGTTTAAAAAAAAATTTTTATTTAGGTTATATTTAATACCGTCAAGAGAAGAGGCAGGGTTTGGGCGCTGTGCCCCGAAATTTTGTGACATTGAAGCTTCAAAAATGCAATTTTAAGCTCTATTTTTTTGAAACTGAAGGTTCAAAATTTTTCTTTTAGCAGAGGTGCCCATTACCCCCAAGAGCAAAAACTTATCATCCAAGAATTCCACGAAGATCCCTCTAAAAACGAGAGCCACACATGAAAGAAGAAGAAAACAAAAACTTTTAAAAACGCCCCTTAAAAATAATTCAATAGCGCCGCTTACGCCATGATTCTTGATAGGAATAACTGCTATTAGGCTTTGTCTGACAACATTTAGGATAATAAAAGGATTTAGGGACTCTTCCGGAAATTTTTGGGCATAGACCAGGGTTGCCAGATTTACGAACTGTAAATACGGGACAGGTTTATAGAGGGGGGGGGGGGGTGAGAGACGAAGTCTAAAGTTTGAACTTTTACAACCTTGACTTTAATATCAAACGTTTCTCACAAATATACATGAAGAAAAAAAATACACAATGAGCATATGAAAATACATATAAATTAAAACTATATTCTTTGCCATTGCATAGTTTTGTTTCTTCATAAATTCTAGTCGGAAAAGGTTTAACACGAAATATTGTGAAAGTTTCATTTCCCCTGTTAAATAGAACAAAAACCCTTTTTCCTCGTGCAGGCCAGTCATTTCAAATTTTGCAGAGGGGAGTGGAGAGGTTTTTTTTTCAATGTAAGTTTTCCAAAACAGAAAAAAGTCACCCCCACTTATATGAAAATACATTAATTTCCCAAAACAAGGGATGGGGGGCTAACACCCTCTCTGAGCCCCCCAAAGATGGTACTGTCTTAAAGTGAAAAATACAATAGCCATTTCTACTGATGACTAATGTTTTGTATGTACTTTTTCAAAATGCTATACGAACCATTGGGGAAATTTGAATACGTGCAAAATAATTTTAATACGTCGGTAAGAAAAATTTTGATTACAACTAAGGAGACATATAATTAAACCCTACTATTTAAACTAACTATAGGAAATTTAGCCTAAAGTAAATAAAAATTCAATATTTAATACCTTTACGGGGAAAAAAACTCTACAGTTTTTCAGTATGATAACATAATAATTATTCTAATTATAATGTCGTTTTTTTTTTAAATCATGCTTGATACTTGATTTTAATGCTATAATAATTCTTTCTAAGTTTTGATGTGTCTTTAGGTTCCCATAAAGCTCATTGCAGTTTATACTTCTGTCGTTCGTGGTAAATATCGGGTATTTAATATTTTAAAATGCCTATTTGTTTACTGAATGGAATAACATGTAGTGACGCCTTTTAGTATAAAAGCGAAGCAAAACAAATTTCAAAAGATAAATATCTAGGGGCTAATATAAGTTGAACAGTTATATTTCTTTCATAAGGAAAATTTTGAGAAGTGCTTAATATAATAAGGTTTTATAAATTCATTTACAAGGAGCTACACCTTTACAATGAACGACACTTTTGTTGAATTGATTGTCACAATGATTTCTGCTCTAACTGGACAGAACACTAACATTACACTTTAGAACAGAAAAACATGATTCAATTAATTTTCTTATCACTCGCTTTTCTTATTTTTGTTTTACTTAATTTTTTCTGAAAATAATGTTTCGTTTTGTAAAATGTTGCTCTTAGCTTTAAAATACGGGACTTTAGCCGTCCCGTATCAAGGTTACCCGGGACGCGGGACAATGTTTCAAAAAACGGGACTGTCCCTTGAAATCCGGAACGTCTGGCATCCCTGGCATAGACTGTAATGCGGAAGCTCTCTCTTTTCTAAAAACACATTTCAGGGCTAAAGACTATAGAAAAGTAAGGGGGGATATCAACTACCGTTAACTGTTTGAATTTTAAATCTCTAAAATGCCATTTGAGGCAATGTTTGACCAAGGTGCTGAAGAAGAAGCGGGAAAAGAACTCTCTTCCGAAAATTTTTGGATATTGAAGTTTTGAAACTGCAATTAAATTACACGTTGTAAAAGCGAAATTTTAAGATCTCTTTGGACTCTTTAAGGGGGGGGGGGGGTCATGAGCCTTCTTTGAATTCGTGCTTGGCGGATACACGGTCCTCGACTTCCTACCCTAAACCCGCCACTGAGAGGCACTCTATTCTTTAATTTCACCCCTGGTAAAGAGATTGAAAATTACGTGCCCCTTCTAGCTCGGCCGGCTTGGACTTCTACCTCTTTTCGATTTTTTTTTATTTTGTTCAGCTGAAAGCTTGGAAATTATTTGTGAAAAAACTAAACCCGAAAATGATTGCACTTTGTTTTAAATTTCTTGCTGGGAGGAATACTTACACTTTATTTTAAAGTTCTTGCCAGGGAGGAATGATTACACTTTATTTTAAATTTATTGAGTGTAGCATTATTTTAAAGACTCTTTTTCCTGACTGACTAGAAAAAGACTTCTTTTTTCTCTTGAGTAAAGCACAAGGGCTCCTTGACCCTCTTGTGTTGCTCCACTGCCTGGTGCAATCTAACGAATTATTATTAGCAATAATTATTTATTTATTTATGTATTTCAAGCTAAAAGAAGGAAAAAAATTAAGAGTAAAGTTAAACCGAATAATAATAACTACCTTTATTAAAAAAAATCGAATTTTTTCGGGGGGCGGGAGGAGCGGAATAGGAGGGAAAGACCCTCTGGGGTCTTTACCCCCTTACATACACATTTGAAAACAACGTTAATAGAGAGTGAGCTTTTTTTCTTAAGTTTTTTTTTTTTTTCTTTTTTTGAGCAAACACGAAACGAACACCTACTTTTGAAAAAATCTTTCTCGATTTCGCCCCCCCCCCTTAAATACGCCCTTGGTTAGAGCTGTGAGAATAAACTAGGGGTCCTCAGAAAAGCACAAGCACGTGTACAAGCTCTACAATAATCAAGTTAACTGACGATTTTCACCCTAGAACCTCTCGGATAATCGAGAGCATACTATATTAATTTTTGAAATAATCGTTCAGCAAGAATTTTCTATCCAGTTACGCATTTTTATAAATTTATTTCAGTACGGGGAAAAAAATCAAACTAACTGCTTGATGAAAAATTTTTAATTTAATTTTTTCCGTAAAGTCCGACCAAAATATTGGGGGTGCGGCGCACCCCCTGGCACCCCCGTAAGTCCGCCTATGATATATATATATACACTGCGATGCAAAAGTTTAGACAAATGGCAAATATGTGAATAAAAAGAAAACTATTCAACGAAATGCTTTCAAATTTCTACTGCAGGTACACAATATGGTCCCAAATACGTGTCTGAGTTCTTAAAAATATAACTGGAACCAAATTTTGAATATTACAAAAGACGTTTGTTTACATTGTTGCAAAAATTTAGACAATAGTCAGATTTTATGCAAATATCCCTTGAAATGTGATTGGTGGAGGAAATGCGGGACTGTATTATTCATTTATAAAGTGCAGAGATTGCTGAATAAATAATCAAAATCTTAAAAACTCTGTAGTTCTCGTGTAAAAAAGATGAGAAAGTTTGAAAGCCGAAATTTGAAAATGAACCTACTGTATTAAATTTTTGTCTTTTAAATCGGCTCTAGTATGGTAGTACATTGTTTTTTACTTTGTGGAGAGCAAATTCAGACATGCGTATCGATAAAAAGTCCAAGAAAAATTGTATTTCATAAGGATAAAGGAATTGAAAAACGGCTCAGACTGACGATTCGCCCCTTAATCCAACAAAACTTCAACTTGGGTCAAAAACAGCACCTGACAGCATAAGTAGATGAACAGCTGAATAGAAATGCATTAAAAAAACAAAGAATTGTGCCTGAGCCTTTTCGAACAGAGTGTCCCAAATAAGCCAGATTTTAATGTGAAAAGCAGCATATGTATCATCGTGAATAAAGAATGAATGGTACTTTCTTTGATAAAAATTATTAAAATTGGGAAGGCCTAGATGGATTATAATTCTTTTCGCGGGACTTGAGAAATATCCAATGATCATATGCTGTGCTGCTTTTACCAATAAAATCTGGCTTATTTGGGACACTCTGTTCGAAAAAGCTCAAGCACAATTCTTTGTTTTTTTAATGCATTTCTATTCAGTTGTTCATCTACTGTATATATATACAGTACATATACATATATTAACTGTTCAACACGTTTTGTCTTTGCTTGGAATATCAACAGCAAACCAAGACTGAAGTTTTTACCCAAAAAATCAATTTAAAAAAAAGCTTTTGACTACTTTTTTTTTTTTTCCAATCAAAGCTGAAAAGTATACCGATTCACCTCGTTTTACTGTATTTTGTAGTTTACCCTTGTTTAGTTAATTTTATTTTATTTTTAAATTCAAATGCTCCTCCCAACCAGCTCTGGTGTGCATAAACACAAGATTAAGGTTTTTTGTGATGTATTTTGTAGTTTTTAAAGTATTT
Source organism: Uloborus plumipes (assembly GCA_038373865.1). Classification (NCBI taxonomy): domain Eukaryota; kingdom Metazoa; phylum Arthropoda; class Arachnida; order Araneae; family Uloboridae; genus Uloborus; species Uloborus plumipes. The sequence continues at coordinate 20,167 of JAXGGA010001884.1, forward strand.
TGTTGTCTGTCCTTTAAAGAGGTTAATTGAATTTTTAAATGGTATGGTGTGAAAGTGCGCCACCTTCCAATCGTCTGCTGGAACTTATGAAGAAAAAACACGGGATTATTTCTCGTGACGTATTTTGTAGTTTAGGTATCTTGTTTTTTGCTCAAAGTGATCAGAAAATGTATTAATTACTTAATAAAAAAATACTAAATTAATATAAATTTAAAAAAGAATCATTTTTTTTTAATTCAGGGGTGAAAGTGAAATTCTTTCCGTCCCCTGCTGGCCCTTTTGATTATAAACGTGAGATTAATATTTTTCGTACTGTCTTTTGTTATTTTTTAAAAGTGCTTTGTAGTTTGTTCTTGTTTATTTGATTAAATTCTATTTCTTTGGGCAGGGGCTGAAATTGCCACTTTTCATACCCCTGACGGTGCTTATTATGAGCATGATTTTACTATTTTTCGCGATGTACGTTGAAGTTTAAGTATTTTGCAGTTTGTCCTTTATTTAAAAGGAATTTATTTAGTGCAAATATTATTTAACATTTTTAATTGAAAAAATATGCGATTAGTTTTTTAACTAAAAAAAATCCAAGGGGCGCAACCGTACAAACTTAGCCTTTGCACACCCCTGGCATTTTTCTAAAATATCTTATCAAATTACATAAACTGACAGTAAGCGATTTATTTATTTTGTTGTCATTGCAAGGTGCAAGATGGCAGCACTATCCAAAACTGCTTCTAAAGTTAGTTTTGGAATTAATGATGCCGATCTTTTTTTTTCTCACCGGCTCGCAGTGTTAATAGAGATCACTGGTGTTAATAGTAGTAAAAGCTGGGTAGAAAAAATTATTTTTCATCATTTTTACATATGTATCGATCAACTAAATAATTTTATTATGAAGCATTATTTTAATTATTAAAATTTAAATCAGAGGAGCAATAATAATAATAATAATAATAATAATAATAATAATAATAATAATAATAATAATAATAATAATAATAATAATAATAATAATAATAATAATAATAATAATAATAATAATAATAATAATAATAATAATAATAATAATAATAATAATAATAATAATCGAAACAACAGCCTATTAATATTTAATACGAGAAATAGTTTACAAGGAAGACACTAAACAAATACAAATATGCAAGTATTTTATTAATGCAAGCAAAAATTAAAATTGTACAAAGTGAAAAGTAGAATAAAAGACTAAAAAGATTATAAATAATACAAAATTATTGAAACAAAACCATTCGTCTGATGACGAAAAATCAGATAAGTTTTCTTCATTATACTCGTGAAAAAAAAAATGTTGTACTCAAGTGTGCTGACTATACTAAGCTTTATTAATTATGGGAAAGGTGCAGCTATTATATACAAAATATTTTGCCGGGTACAAATGGTTATAAGTCATCATTATCATGGGGGCAGATCAATTCGCTGCGCCTTCCATTACTTCAGGGTCATTCCATTTTAAATCAACAAATGGGGTGCGCATCACCATTTTTGATTTAGATGAAAATATGCATGTGTATTCCTTTTACTTCCCAGAGCTCAAAACAGTGTTCATTTTATTTTTAAAAAATTTACCCTTTGATATATAGGCCATTTTTGTTGTTGGCAACAGCGAAAATTGGGCGTTTCGATGCTTTGTTTGATGAACTATAACTTTTTTTCTATCAAAGATTTTGAGCTCAAATATAGCTCATTGGAAAGCTAAGAAAAAAATCTTTTTATATATGCTATCAATAAATTTCAGATTAAAAAAAAATACTTATTTTTTCAAGGTCAAAGTTCACGACGAAAATAACATTTTTAACTACTTTCAAGCATTAAAAAACCCATGAAGGGTTCAAAGTAACAAGCCGATTTTTTCATCATATATTCATAGTCATGGTTACTTACTGTATAAAAAAAATTGGCTTGTTACTCCACCCCCTTTATGAGATATGCCCCCCCAAAGTTGTAAATTTTTTAAAAAATCCAATTTTCAACGCTAAAAAAATGCATGTGGGGGGCAAGATAAAAAAATTTTTATATGTAGTATGTTAAGTACTTTTAACCAGCTTTCTAATGAAACAAAAGTTGCTTTGTTATTCAAAGGCGTTTGGCAGATATAAAGGACTGAACTTTCAAAAAATTGCACAAAAACAACACGATTATTTTCATTTTTTTAAATCTTTTTTTTATTTAAATGTAATTATATACCTTATTCTTTGCTTTAAATGCTAAAAAAAGACTAAGAAGAGCAATGAAGAAACATATTTAAAGTTTAATAAGATAATTTAATATTTTTAACACCTAGGAATATAGAATACCACTAAACTTTTCTGATTTTTAAACATCTGATTGCTACCTATTGTGGAGTAACAGGACTGAGCATTTTTCAACTTGTCCAGGTTTGTTCATACCATGTGGTCATCCTTATTCTGGCTTGCTTTCACATGTGTATCTTAGTTGTCTTTCAAATTCTGAAAGAAGTAGGTTGTTGAGCTAGTGTTTCTGCTGTAAAATCTTGTGAAGCTGATGTGATTTCTTTTCATTTCAAGTTCATTCATATTCACAGAATGTTTTGTTAAAGGTAAAGAAGAAATTCTTTAGAATCCTTAAATATAAATTTAAATTTGTCTTTCTAGATGTAAACAGTGAATAAGTTATGGATAACCCTAAATGCTCCATAGGAGTTTTTGAGAATGATGATTGTAATTTTTTAAGTTACAGTAGGCACTCTACTGTAAATAGTATTTCTGAGTACAGTGATAATGATAAAACTTTACTGCACCTGAGAACTAGGTGTAAAACTATTGAAACTGTTTGTACCTACCATGCAAAAAAATTTCTTGCCAAATTTTGCCACCTTTATGGAACATCTTGCTGGTAGGTACAAACAGTTTCAATAGTTTTACACCTAGTTTTTAGGTGCAGTAAAGTTTTATCATTATTACTGTACTCAGAAATACTATTTACAGTAGACTGCCTACTGTAACTTAATATATTACAATCATTCTCAAAAACTTCTATGGAGCATTTAGGGTTATCCATAACTTATTCACTGTTTACATGTAGAAAGACAAATTTAGATTTATATTTAAGGATTCTAAAGAATTTCGTTTTTTACCTTTAACAAAACATTCTGTGAATATGAATGAACTTGAAATGAAAAGAAATCACATCAGCTTCACAAGATTTTACAGCAGAAACACTAGCTCAACAACCTACTTCTTTCAGAATTTGAAAGACAACTAAGATACACATGTGAAAGCAAGCCAGAATAAGGATGACCACATGGTATGAACAAACCTGGACAAGTTGAAAAATGCTCAGTCCTGTTACTCCACAATAGGTAGCAATCAGATGTTTAAAAATCAGAAAAGTTTAGTGGTATTCTATATTCCTAGGTGTTAAAAATATTAAATTATCTTATTAAACTTTAAATATGTTTCTTCATTGCTCTTCTTAGTCTTTTTTTAGCATTTAAAGCAAAGAATAAGGTATATAATTACATTTAAATAAAAAAAAGATTTAAAAAAATGAAAATAATCGTGTTGTTTTTGTGCAATTTTTTGAAAGTTCAGTCCTTTATATCTGCCAAACGCCTTTGAATAACAAAGCAACTTTTGTTTCATTAGAAAGCTGGTTAAAAGTACTTAACATACCACATATAAAAATTTTTTTATCTTGCCCCCCACATGCATTTTTTTAGCGTTGAAAATTGGATTTTTTAAAAAAATTACAACTTTGGGGGGGCATATCTCATAAAGGGGGTGGAGTAACAAGCTAATTTTTTTTATACAGTAAGTAACCATGACTATGAATATATGATGAAAAAATCGGCTTGTTACTTTGAACCCTTCATGGGTTTTTTAATGCTCGAAAGTAGTAAAAAATGTTATTTTCGTCGTAAACTTTGACCTTAAAAAAATAAATATTTTTTTAAAATCTGAAATTTATTGATAGCATATATAAAAAGATCTTTTTCTTAGCTTTCCAATGAGCTATATTTGAGCTCAAAATCTTTGATAGAAAAAAAGTTATAGTTCATCAAACAAAGCATCAAGACGCCCAATTTTCGCTGTTGCCAACAACAAAATGGCCTATATATCAAAGGGTAAATTTTTTAAAAATAAAATGAACACTGTTTTGAGCTCTGGGAAGTAAAAGGAATACACATGCAAATTTTCATCAAAATCAAAAATGGTGATGCAACAACTTTTTTGAAAATTTGTTGATTTAAAATGGAATGACCCTTCAGACACATTTTTTTTTGTATTTTGTTCCCTTTTTGCCTTAATATAATTAAGCCTGCTAAGTTTCCAGCCAAAAAATAGCGTCGACAAATTTGAAAGATTAAAAAAAAATAAATCTCTACTAATAATAAAGCTGAAGGTGGTTCTGTCTGTCCTTCTTTCTTTCTGTCTGTCTGTCACGCGCGTAGCGCCAAAACCTTTCGGTCGATTTTCATGCCACTTGGCACAAAATTAGTTTGTAGCATGTAGTTTTGCACCTCGAAGCGATTTTTCGAAAATTCCATTTCGTTCTTTTTCTATTCGAATTCTTAGCGGAAATTCGATAAAATAGGGAAGAAATATTTCACACACATTTTCAAGTCTTATGTCATTCGAAAGCTTGGAATTTTCTGCACAAAATGAAGTTTTTTCGAAGTTTCTACGATCATCAGGAGAGCTGTAACAATTGTTTTTAGAATTCCGAAATTCAAGGCTTACCTTCAGTAAAGCAAGCCAAACGATTCTAAAATGGTTGAACTTTAGAATAAAATTTGTTTGAAAAGAGAGATAAAATGAATTATTTTATCAACGGAAATCAATTTTTCATGTTGTTACTATGGTTACGTGTTCATACTTATTTTTGTTTCTTTCTTTTTCCAGGGTTGCCAGCGTCTATTTTCGTAGGCTACGGCCAGACGTAGTATTTTTGATTCTACGGTAGTATTTTTTCGGCCCAAATAAGGAGCGTAGTATGTTTCTGGCAACTCTGTTTCCAATACACTAATGACTTAATTAAAAGATTTGGCGGATTTTTTTTTTTTCATTTTCATAGATTTCGCATTTCAGCAACATTGATTTTGGCAACGTTTGGAAACAGTAGTATTTTGTAATATTTTTTTTAGAGGAGGCGTATTTTTTTTTTTGTTCCAATTCTCTGGCAACCCTGTCTTTTTCCCGGTGAAGCGGTGAAGATGCTTTGGGACCCTGCTTGGCGCGTTTTCAAAAAGTCAACTACGCCAAATAGCTAGGGTTACCACGCTTGGCGCGCCTATCGTTCATTTAGCGAGAAAAGGGTACCTAAAGCACAGATTAACGAAATATCGTATCAATTGCGATATTGCATCGTTTTTTTAAAGTGTTTCATTTCGGAAAATGTATTGTTTTGTTTTTTAAGCTAGGAAAGAAAACTTTCTTCTTCTCTTAAACTTTGGTAAGATTTCTGTTGGTTCCTGTTATCAACAAAATTGTTCTTATTTTCTCTTTAGGCTTATTTTTGTCCATCTCCCTTGGGGTTGCATTCGAATGTTCCAAGGGGGTGTTTTACCCCATTTGTCGGGTAAATCAGTGTTTTCAATGCAAGGTGATATGAATTGGTTAACAAAAGTGATATGAATTGGCGCGACCACTTGGCGATATATCGCCAAGCTTTTGATCGCCAAGTATTTGACGCAATTGGCGAAATTTTTTTTTTTTTTTGATTTAGGTTCAATTTGGCGCTGTTGGCGATATTTTGCGAAAAATCCACTGAATGATGTTAAAATCGATGATATTTAGGAGATAAATCATTGTAAAACATTTTTTTGCATTGTTTCGTAGCAAACTAGGGATACAAATGTTTGAATTGTTATCTTGCTCACTCCAAGCACTATTTTAGCACTTAAGGTATCTACTAAGAAATTTACACGTAAAATTAAGTAGTGTGGGGGTCCATATCAGATCTTTATATCACTTTGAAGGAATTATAGTTGAATAAAACTAAAACAGAGCATTTTTTCTGCTATATCAATTATTTTACAAATGAACTTTTAATTTTATACCACGGGCAAAGCCGTGCGGGTACCGCTAGTAAATAATAAACCTCACAAATGGTGCGGACTTAGTGAAGTATCTTGTATTTTTCTAAGGGTGGGGGCAGAGATAAACACTTGAAACTACCTTTTCCAATTTTTTATCACCAGTATACAGCTTACTGTGAATAGCTTTAAATGTACCGCCTATTTCGTCTCTCAAATTTTCAATTTAAATCTTATTTGCTAATTTAGAATTAATCAACATATAAAGAAAAAAAAGATCAACTGAAATATTTTAGTTATCATCAATAAGTTATGTATTTATTTTATTTCATACCTTTTAGTGCGAATCAAGCTGATAGAAATATTCTTTAAATTCAAAAAGCTTCTTTTTAATTTTAATTTATTTTAACCAGTGATACCTTCCATACCTGCCATTTCTTGCTTAACAGGATGAAGGGTATGAATGGAAGTTTAAGGAAATAAAGAGGTCTCATTTCAAGTCAGTATTCTTTATTCATTTAGCCTCATATTTTCTTAAAAGGTTGCTTTTAGTACATAGTTATTAGTATTTTTTGGATGCTAGCCGAATTAGCTCTTTCGGTAAGGTGCCAGATTCGTAAATTAATGCGAAATGGTTACATATTCACACACACGGTGAAGATCCACCTCGTTTAACTAGTGTATGTTAAATCTATCGTGGTCACAAAGTCTTCCGAATTTTTGTTCCAAATCAATACCTCTGAGGTTGTTGGATCTGGTGTTGCTCGTTCCTGATCTGGATCCAAAAATAGAGCTGTTAATGTTTTAATAGGTTATATTGATCTTTAAACTTTGTTTTTCCATGCTTAACACAAAAGAACATGAGTGAGTATTGGATATTTGCCATTAAAATTTTCATATGATCTTTTTTTTTTATTTCGTAATGCGAACCAATTTACCCTGTGCCCTGAGCATGTTGGTCCATCTCAAAAAATATTGTTAAAAAATTAATATAAAAACAGTTCATGAAATGAACGTTTTCAAAAAAATCTTGATAATGAGAAATATTTAATGAAACTCTTAGAGAAAATTCAACTGATAATTTAATTTTTTAATAATATAAAAAATGAGAAGCAGAAAAGCGGGCCAACGTGTGTTACCCCCCCCCTACATTTTTGTTATTGTGAACATATTTTTTGATATGGGATTTACACGAGTTGGTCGAATACTTTGATTTCATACCGAAAAAAAAATGTGAAAAAAATTGTGAGAAAACAAAAATTTGTTTGGACGATTTAAAAAAATATTTTGATGTAGCATACTAACCTAAGTTTCTCTCCTTGCTGAAAGAATTCAGATTTTTGAACCTTTCACCTCTCTACCCTTTAAGAATAACATTAACATCTAGTTTAATGATCACTTCAAATCCAAATTGAAATAATTATTATGAAATTATCGCAAACTGGAAAAAATAGGAGGAGCTGACTCAGAAAATTGGGGATGCTTATGAAAAACGAAGCCCATACTCGAATACAAGGGATTACTTTAAGTTTAGAATCAGCAAGAATGTTGTTGAAATCATTGAAAAAAAAAAAAAAAAGGCACGCAATCTTGCTTGCGGAATAACTTAGTTTTCTCACAAGCAGTTCTGCGTGACTTTCTTTTTTTTTTTTTTTTATGATTCTAACAACACTCTTGCTGATTCTAAAATTAAAGTGACCTCTTGTTGCACTCCGTTTGACTGCACTTCTTAAGTTTTTGCCGGCATTGGTATATAGTAAAAAAGAAGATCTTCAATGGTTTGCAACTGTAAATAGTAAATTAGTGCCTTATATTAATTACTATGTAGAGGCTTTACTTAAGGGTAAATTGAGCTTCGCTTCACGGAGAACTCTAACTGTTGATTCCAGTTTTCATTACACCTTGAAATTTACCCTCAGACAAAATAAGATTCTTGGTTAAAATACAATGTAAAAGAAACGTTTATATATATATATATATATATATATATATATATATATATATATATATATATATATATATATATATATATATATAATATATATATATATATATATATATATATATATATATTATATATATATATATATATAAGCGTAACTTCTTTTAAGAAGAGAGAAAATATTTTTTGACTATTTTTACTGAAGGGATCTTCAATGGGCTTGTTCCTCTTATTAGCGCCGTAATAATTATGTACAGGCTGCTGTGCTCAAAAAATGGAAATTGATTTTCGTTTGAATGAGAAACTAACTGATTATTCCGTTGCATCTAAAAATTACACATCTTCAGTTAAATCAAATAAAAGTTAAATGGTTCAAATACATCAAAAATGAGAGATTTAAAAGAGATGCATACTTCTTTTAAAAAGAGGGAAGATACAAATTGGCTATTTCTGCTGACGTAATTTTCGATGAGTTTGTAACTCTTATTTGTGAATTACAACCGTTGCCATTATATAGAGGTCAATGTACTCATGTGAAAACTGCATTTTGTTTAATTGAGTTACACTCGAACAGATGATTCCGTTGCACCTTGAAATTACACCCTCAGAAAGAAAAACTAAAAGTTTAATTGTTAAATTACAATAAAAAAAACGATTTAAAAGATATGCATAATTTCTTTTAGAGAAGATTAAATGTATCTCGGCTATTTCTACTGACCTTGATCTTCAATGAGTTTGTAACTAATTAGTGAATTAGTGCCATAGCCAAAAGCTTAGAGTTTAATGCACTCAAGCGAAAACTACATTTCGTTTAACTTCGAAACTAACGTAATCTTCAATGGGTTTGTAACTTTAATTAGTGAATTAGTACCATAGCCATTATATACAGGCCAACATACTCACGTGAAAACTACTGTACACACTCCCGATTATCCGCACAATTGGTTGGCACGGGTATCGCGAATAACAAAAATCGCGGATAATCCGGAAAAAGCATAAAATAAGGGGGTAAACAAGATAAAAAATGTCTTTTGCTTAAAAAAATTGCATTACACTTAACACGTGATATGTACAAACGGTGACGATAGGTACAGCATAAAAAAAATATTTCTATTTGAGGTTTCAAGCATATAAAATCTATAAAGAAGTGGTGCTTACGATAACGCCCAAGTAAAATAATTTATTGAATGAAGTACACCGCACTTTTAAGTAAGAAATGTTAAGAAAAAACAAAATTATAATTCATGTTTTTTCGAAAAAATCAGTTAATCGTGTTTCTTTCCCGAGACACTCGCGCATAATCGAGAGTTTACTGTACATTTTGTTTCACCGAGAAACATTAACTGATGATTCCGTTTCACTTTGAAATTACTTCTCCAAAGTCAGAAAAACTAAAAGTTTAGTAGTTGAAGTACAATGAAAAGAAGAAATTTTAAAGAGAAGCATAATTTCTTTTAAGAAGATTGCAAATATATCTTAGCTATTTCTACTGAAGCGACCTTGAATGGGCGTGTAACTCTAATTAGTGCCATAACCATTATATGGAGGTGTTAAGCTGATTAAGAGTGCATATTAAAAATTTCAAATAGTTTATTCTTACAAAACACGCTTCTCCTTTTCTCTCCTACTTTAAGATGTAACTTTATTTTTATTACCCTCGCTTTGTTATCGTCTTGTTTAGGAGATAGATTTTTCATTACTTTTACAGAAAAATATTGCCATTATCCTTTGCTAAGTACTAAAGTTATTGCTCTAAGATGAAAAAGTTTTCTCTATTATTCTCTCTTCTGAATTATGGTAACTTCGTTCCCAGTAACTAGAGTTTATTATCTCATTTGAACTCCTTGTTAGTCCCTTAGTTTGTGGTATGACGTTTCATCGCAACCTATAAGTTATACAAACGACCATTCATCATGATTCAAATTTCTCGTATGTTAAGTCACATATGGAATTCATTGCGGTACAAATTATAACAATCGGTAGATATACTTCTAAAAAATAAATATTTGATAACTGTTTTTTTTTTTGACAGCTTTTGTGTTACCTAAACTGAGGCTAAAGTAAAAGGGTAAAGGTGTTGAATTTGGTCGTCTCTGGATATTCAGCTACATAATTTCTCAAATGGAATAGTTTCACAAATCTGCTGCTTAAAAGTAAAATTGAATGAAAATTAATGACTTAGGTTTGCAATCAAAAAACTGTTTTGAAACCAATGGTGTATTATGAAAAATTATAAGATCGTGGATTCAGAAAAAAAAAAAAAAAAACTACTTAAGAAATGCTATCATGTAACATTTTTTCATGAATTCAAAACTATTGTTTTCTTAGCGAATAATCGATTGTGCTATTAATTTTTCCGACTAGAGAAAACCAATGTGTGGGGAAGGGGGGGGGGGGGAAGCACTCTCCCTCTTGTAGCGACAGCCCTGAATCACTGCTGCTGAAATATATGATTTTTATATTGTACTGGCCCAAAGCAGTGTTGCTAACGACATTTGCAACAGAAGCAATTCTTGAGTATGTCTGATCTATCCACGAATAAGATTGCGTCTTAAAAGGGATTATACCCGCAGTTTGCTAGATGCTGCAGAGTTTTACGGGAGGGGTAACAGCGGTGATTCGCCAAGAAACTGGAAGTTCTATTTTATAAGAAATAATAGTGAAACGAGAATATGTTTTTTTTTGCTTTTTATTCGAAGTTTTCGAAAAGGTTTGCAAAAAGAATGAAAGAAGGTTTATTGTATCTTTAAAATATGGCTAGTAACAAATATAAGTCAGCAGTAAATTTATTACTTCATAATGGATTGAAAACTGGAAATTTTGAAGGAAAGATTGCCCCTTTCTGCCTAAGGGTCATTCCACGTCAAGTGATCCAAAATCTGAGAAAAATTTTACCTTACATTTTTGTATTTCTTTCAAATTTGGCTCATCAATTTTACCCCTTGAGGTAATTAAAAGTCTCAATTTTTAGATTTTTATCTCTATTATTTCTTGATTTATGAGACTTTGAACTTTGGAAAAACCCTCGTTTTTCCATGGATAAGGGAACGTAAAATGGACCATAACTCGGCACCAAATATAGATAGAACGATTTGGTAAATGGCATTTTAAAGTACGTTAGTTGCCGCTTGATCTGATATACAACATGACTAATTTGATAAAAATTTTCTTTTTCAAAAAATGAAATTCAAATTTCAAATTTAAATTTCTCAAAAAACATATAATGAATTTTTTCAAAAAATTTTCAAAAATTTTTGTGTATTTTATGCATGTTTATACAAATTTTTAGACTGGGATCTCAATGGGATCATATTTTTTTTTTAATTTTTGAATAAAACTGTACAGGAAAAAAATGATATTTTTTAGATTCTATTTATTTAAATACTAAGTTGTCTGGCTTGTGATGGTCTAAAAAGTAGTAAATAAACATGAATATGTTTAAAGTGAGCTGGCATGAGCTTATAGATTTGTCAGGTTCATCCCCCCTCCCTCTCCTGCTCAACCATTTTTTTTTTTTTCAAAACTGTTCAAAATGTTAAAAAAAAACTCTTTGATACAAAATGAATAGTAAACTTATTTAAAGTTGGTAAATGGGTTCCCTTATAACTAGACGAAGTATCCCCTCCCCACCCAAATATACCATTCACACTATACTAATATGACGTTCAACCTCGGGATTGAATTGAGGATTATTTTCCCAGACGAAGTATTTCTTTTCGATCCGAACTTCAAAGTGTACTTCCATTCAACATCTGAAATTTAACTTTATGATTCATTTCATCTCCTACTCTAGCACCAATCTTCAATTTTGAAGGGAGGAAATAAATGGGTCGCCCCAAGATCATAGCAAACAGAAAAATAGCACTGTTTCTCCTTGTTCTCATTGTTTTTTCTATTCTTTTCGCACAAAACTGAAAATAAATCAAAATATCAGATCATATGTCTGTGTCCCCATAACTATCTTCCCACATTACCTAGTGTGCAGCTGTTATTTAATTTTTTTAATTGTTTGTGTTCTTTTTCATTTTGTTGTAAAGGAAAGTAATGCAGCAAGATATATCTATATTCATATATTAAACAAACACTGCTTTTTTGATCATAACCTCTCATGTTGTTTAACTTCTGTACAGATTGCTCCTCCCCTTTTCCTGCCTACCCGCTCCAAACTTTTATTTTTTTATCATCCCGTCTAACCCCATTTCAAAGCCTTAGTCTCTACTTATGTCAGGTAGTGTTTCAGTTTGTTCTGTTTGTTACTCTTTCCTATTAGCTCATGAACTTTGTCCAATAAGAGAAAGGAAATGCAGTGATGGGGACTGACATATAACCTGATACTTTGATTTCTTTTCAGTTTTGTGTGAAAATAATGGAAAAACATTATGAGAACAAGGGGAAACAGTGCTATTTTGCTGTTTGCTATGATCTTGGGGCGAACCGTTTCTTTTCTTCCTCCAAAATTGAAGATTGGTGCTGGGGGAGGGGATGAAATGAATCATAAGTTTAAATTCAGATGTTGAATGGAAGTACTCTTTGTGAAGGTCGGATTGAAAAAAGAAACACTTCGTCTGAAAAACAATATATACCTAGGGGGAAAATAATCCTCAAATCAATCCCCAGGTAGAGGTCATATTAGTGTAGCGTTAATGGTATATTTGTGTGAGGGAAGGGTTTTACTTTGCCTTGTTATAAGGAAACCCATTTACCAACTTTAAATAAGTTTACTGTTCTTTTGTATCAAAAAGGTTTTTTTTTTAGCATTTGAAACAGTTTGGGGGGAAAATGGTTGGGTCGGGAAGGAAGGGAGGGGGAGCTAACCAATTTACAAGTTAATGCTAGCTCACTTACCTATAAAATAATAGTCAATTCAATCCCCAAGTTAGATGTCAGAATAGTACAGCGTTAGTGGTATATTTGGGTGGAGGAGGGGATACTTCGTCTAGTTATAAGGAAACCCATTTACCAACTTTAAATAAGTTTACTATTCATTTTGTATCAAAGAGTTTTTTTAACATTTTAAACAGTTTGAATGAAAAAAGAGTGGTTGTGCGGGGGAGGAAGGGGTAAGGGGGTGAACCTGACAATTCTATAAGCTCATGCCAGCTCACTTTAAACATATTCATGCTTGTTTACTACTTTTTAGACCATCACAAGCAAGATAACTTAGTATTTAAATAAATAGAATTTAAAAAATATCATTTTTTTCCTATACAGTTTTATTCAAAAATTAAAAAAAAATATGATCCCATTGAGATCCCAGTCTAAAAATTTGTATAAACATGCATAAAATACACAAAAAATTTTGAAAATTTTTTGAAAAAAATTCATTATATGTTTTTTGAGAAATTTAAATTTGAAATTTGAATTTCCTTTTTTGAAAAAGAAAATTTTTATCACATTAGTCATGTTGCATATCAGATCAAGCGGCAACTAACGTACTTTAAAATGCCATTTACCAAATCGTTCTATCTATATTTGGTGCCGAGTTATGGTCCATTTTACGTTCCCTTATCCATGGAAAAACGAGGGTTTTTCCAAAGTTCAAAGTCTCATAAATCAAAAAATAATAGAGATAAAAATCTAAAAATTGAGACTTTTGATTACCTCAAGGGGTACAATTGATGAGCCAAATTTGAAAGAAATACAAAAATGTAAGGTAAAAAACGTTGGATCACTTGACATGGAATGACCCCTAATGGCTTTCAACGGAACAATCCTATTCGAATCATGTTGTTTTTATGTTTGCAAGCCATAGAACACTTCCTTCTCATGCTTCATTTGTTGGTTAGAAAAATTTTTCGTTAAAATTTTAGCAGTTAAAATTTTTTAACGTAAGCTTTTGCGGAGAAATTCGAAATTTATATAAATCATCTTCTAGCTGTACAAATGCTTTGAAAGAACTTTAGCGAAAATATGCTTTTCCCCTGGAAGTAAAAAGCTGATTTTTTAAAAAACTGTTTTATGTTCTTTTAAAACTTAATTTTTCAATGATTTGCACTTATAATTAAAAATCCAACTTCCCTTTTTACTTTCTTCTATATCTAATATATAGAAGAAAGTATTGGTTTCGTGAAAATTTTCGAATGTCGAATTTTGACGGATTTGCACGTTTTGAGGTGCGCTGAGTCCATTTCGACCATTTTTGGAAAATGTCTGTCTGTGTGTGTGTGTGTGTGTGTCTGTGTGTGAGTCTGTATGTGTGTGACCAGTTTTTGTGGCCGCGCTAGAGCAAAAACTACTGCATGAAATCGAACAAAAATTTTTGCACATATGTACCACCATGTGAACTGGTGCACCTGACTTTGTTTAGCGAATTCCTCCAAGGGGGGTGGAGCAATCGCACGTGTTCTGCGCGGGAGTGAGTGCTATATCTCAGGAAGTAACCGGCGGAATCAAACGAAAATTGGTCCATAGGTAGACCCTATTGAGTACAGGTGCTGATTCAATTTGTTTGTCAATATCTCCAAGGGAGGTGGAGCAATCGCAAGTGTTCTGCGCGGGGGTGACTGCTATATCTCAGGAAGTAACCGGCGGAATCAAACGAAAATTGGTCCATAGGTAGACCCTATTGAGTACAGGTGCTGATTCAATTTGTGTGTCAATATCTCAAAGGGGGGTGGAGCAATCAAAAGTGCTTATTTTGTCATTGCACCTACTGTATCTCGGGAAATATTGCTGCGATTTGAATGAAATTTGGAATAACACTAACCCAATATGGAAGCAAGCATCGATTAAATTTTGGAGCCAATCGCCCCAGGGGGAGGGTGGGGTGATTTTTGCGCTTAGTCAACAATGCGAAAAATTAATTCATTAAAAAATCGCTTTCACGCTATTTAATTATCAAAACAGCTGAAAACTTTCAATGATTTGAAATTTTTAACTGTTGCCAATTTCTTTTTACTAACAAATAAAATGTTTGCAATTTATCTAAACAAGGCTTTTGCAATGATTTCCAATTTCGCTCATTGATTCTGCATTTGCAGGGTTATTACGATAATTGGGAAATTGGAGCTGTCTCCAATTACTCGGCCGAGTACGTATTTTATTTTGTAACCAGAATTCATAAGATAGATATAGAAGAAAGTTTCGTGACGGCCACGACAGCTAGTTAAACTATGGGTGGACTAATTAATTTTTACTTATACATCTCTCCAAAACTTATTCTTTTACCCCCAGCAGTCATCATAGTCTAATTGGATTTGAAAAATAAAACAGCTTGTGCTGAGAATTCGGTTGAAAATATTCGACGCTCATTTTTAGGTCTCTAGAGCGAAAGAGTGGATCGTATTGGCTGGGGAAAACACTATGTTGATTAGAAACCATGTTTATTAAAATGTTAGCTAATAAGTCTATTCATAAATGGAAGTGGAGTGATATAAAGATTTTTTTTTGTTTTGTTTTTTAAATAGACCCCACTCGTAGAACAGTAGTTTGGGGGGGGGGAGAGAGATTTCGTGTGGGTCAAAATGTGTGTGTGTGTGGTTTTTTTTTTTTTTTTTTTCAATGTGCTCTTTAGGTGATATAAAATTTTGAAATACCAATCATAAAGAAATTCAGTAAAATGAATACAAATGAAAAATACAAGAGGTGGGTGCATATGCGCCCTTCTCCCGCCCATGTAATGTCTTTCAATAAAAATTACGTTTATACATTTGGTTTGAAAATTTCTATCTTCCCTTATTAATCAATTTGTAAGAAAAGAAAATCTAATTATTATATTTTATCTCATTTATAATTAACAATGCGTAGTTTTAATAGTTTTATTGAGCGTTTGTTGTTGCTGAAGCTTTGTAAATATTTATTCTTTAAAAGTATGATATTCTGAGCTTGTTTTAATTTAAGAAATGTTTCTGTTGAGTATTCAAATAATGATTATAATTTGCATTTTCAAAACTTTATTGTAAACACTCAGTACAGTACACAATACAATACAAACAGGCACTTCTCAACCATCTTAACATTGATGGAATCTCAGTAGGCACCTGGCATTGATTAAAAGATAGTAACTTACAAAAATATTATTTACCTCACAGTAGAATGTTCATTCTAATATACAGGGTGTCCACTCCAATCGTGGACCAATAGCTAATTTCTAAACCGTTAGAGATAAGCATAGAGTTTATTTAGGAAAAAATCTCCAAATTACGAAAGGAATTTTGGATCTATTCAATGTTTTTCAAAAAATCAAATTTTGAAAGAGTTACGAAATTTAAATTTTTATACAGCCCCCCAGTCCTATCAATCATATTTAGTAAAACATTCTTGACACTGTAACGTTTAAAACTAAAAAAAAATCACTCTTCTACCACAAAAATTGACCGAGTTATGACGTTTTGAAAAATCAAGATTTTGAAGGATTTCGCATACGGTCCCTTAAGCGATCTCTCGATGACGTCATGAAATAATGCAAAATCTTGATTTTTCAAAACGTCATAACTCGGTCAATTTTTGTAGTAGAGGAGTGATTTTTTTTTAGTTTTAAACGTTACAGTGTCAAGAATGTTTTACTAAATATGATTGATAGGACTGAGGGGCTGTATAAAAATTTAAATTTCGTAACTCTTTCAAAATTTGATTTTTTGAAAAACATTGAATAGACCCAAAATTACTTTCATAATTTGGAGATTTTTTCCTAAATAAACTATATGCGTATCTCTAACGGTTTAGAAATTAGCTATTGGTCCACGATTGGAGTGGACACCCTGTAGAAAAGTTAACATAAATTGCTGAACATACATCACTATTTCAGATTTACAAGAAAAAAATTGCATTTAATTTCATTTTCATAAATGTGTTTTGTTTTTCTGTAAATGATTTTTACTACGCTATTTTACTGCTACGTTATTTAGTTGGATGTAGCGCACACGAAAAAAGTTTCAGTACCATTTACACGAATAAAAAAGGAAGATAAATGAAGACCATATTACACATAAAAATTTATACCACTGAAAAATTAATTATGCGAAAAAAAAATCGTTTAAAATGTGCTGTTTTTATCTGGTTTCTTTGCTGGTTGAGCAAACTCTTAAACACTACGAAGTAATTCCGTAGTTACAACGGTTTGCGAAGTAAACTTGATTTCGTATGGTAAAAAATACATTGTATTTATTGGTAATTTTCTGCATTAATAAAATTGTATCTTCCATAAACATTAGAAATGAGAACAAATTAATGTGACCAGCAGCGAAATTTAATGACTATCTATTGATTAAAAAATATTATTTCTCTATCTTTTTTTTAACACTTATTGGCTTGAAATTACTCTTTTCAGCAAAAACTTGAATACTTATAGATGCAAATTTTAAGGCTATTAACTTTCACACATTCGAATGTACTTGTGTTTTAATTTGTACAACAGCCAATAAAACAGCAAGACAGGAATTAATAAATAGTTTAAATAAATAATGAAACTGTGTATGGCAACACGAATTGTTTGAAAGAAAGACCGTGAATGTGGATTATAATTGCAATATACGTTGTCTATAAAGATCTTCCATTCAAGACATATGAAGGGGGCAAGTAGAAGAAAATATTCATTGCCTGCATTGAGCATCACCACAAATTAGCTGCCTTATGAGTTATCGAAACAGACAAAATATCACGTGGAAACGGGAAAGCATGTAAAGTTACTCCCCCACAGTTGAATCGGGACTAGAGAGCGGTGAAAATAATACTAGCACTTACACAGATCAGATGACGAATATATGCCTCAAAAGAGCAACAGAAAAAAAAAAAAAAAAAAAAAACGAAAAAACATTGTAATGGGGGGAAAAAGTAATCATTAAGTCAAAACCAAATACATCAATCTATCATTAAACTGATCTCAATTTTTACATAAAATTTAATTTTTACGATCTGAAAATATATTGTTAGTAAAAGCTAACAATAGAGAACTTATGATGAACTTAATGAGAATTTACGAATACAGGCTTTTTCTGCCTAAGGTAAATAAATATTAAATATTTCATTTAGTTAAAAAACATATAATTTGTTTACTTCCAAGGATATTAATTTATCCAAGATTAGGAAAGTATAAGAATAATGTTAGTCAACATAAAATAAGATTACATTACGGATAAATGCATTACAGTAAATTAAACTACAAAAAAGTAATTAAATGTATGATCTAGAAGATAATCTGTTTTAGAATAACAATGTAGACAAAAATACAGGAAACTCTTTTCTGTTGCCTCAATGAAGCAGAGTAGCTTCTTTTATATGAAGATGTAGTAATTAGTTTCCAGAAAATGCTACTCAAAAGTTCACTATATGTGAGGATATGTAAGAAATGTAAGGGTGTTTTTAAATAATGCTTGATAAATCTATGAAATTAACAAATAAAAACACTTAAAACATAGAAGTGACGATGATATATTAGTGCATTACGTGATTCTGAAATTAAAGTGCTTCTTGCTCTTGCATGATCAGTAAGATTTAATAATGTGTTACGCGATAAGAGAAAGAACGGGAACAAAACAGATATTTCAGTGTTATTGTTTAGTAAGAAAAACGAAAGATTCAATGCCCAATTTTCGAATGTTATGCGTGCCGTATGTTGATAAAAACCAGTTCATTTGATGATCTTAATGACAATTAATGCAACCAAAAATATACATGATATTGATATTGTTGGTAATGCTAAGGTATCGTTTATGATTAGGTACACACAAACACATAAAACCATCTCATTTCCCCAACTAAATCATGAAAAATCACACATTCTTATTACAGAAAATATGCAGTTTTTGCCCTCAACCAAAAATTGCGTTAAGCGTGAACACAAGCGTGTTTGAAATCCATCTAGTCAATGGTAGTTTCTTATTGAAGACTTCTTATCAAAAATTAGCAATTTTTGCCCACTACCAAATTTGCTTTAAAGCGTGAAAACAAGTACAATGTTTTGAGTCCTTTTCTTTAAAAGTCTTTTTCTGATCGAAGTATTCGTATAAAAAATAAGCAGTTGTTGCCCTTTACCAAATTTGCTTCAAAGCGTTGGGTTAAGCATTATGCTTAAAGTTCATTTCTTCTTGGATCGTCTTTTAGCGCATGGGAATGCGATCACTGAACCCATCATATTGAGCATTCTCAATGGAAGATTTCACTCTTTTTAATCTCAAGCAGTTGAGACAGCAAACCAGTGCCATTCCGCATAAAGCTAGAAGAAGAAGAGCCAAGAGCGTAGCCAATGCTGATGTCTTCATGCAAGTTACATTTTCTTCCAGTTCACCTGTAAAATAGAAACCGGAAAGTGAGAAAAGTTTTTATAAAGCTTAATACAGTCATCTCTAACTTAGAAATATTTAAATTTGGGTGTTGTGATGGATCAGCCAAAGATATAGCATGGGGATGATTTCATAACATTTTCGGCCCCATCAGCTGTAAGGTTACGTTTTTAACCCTTCATGCCCTGAATTTATTTGTAAATTAATTTTTATGCACTTTAGTTTCCTTAGCTGAAAATACATCAAATAACATAAGTACAGAGTATAAAATTTTGACAATTACTAGGGCTGAGGCTCTAGAATCGGTACTAGCAGCTAAGAAAAATATTTCCGATCGCGAAACCAACTATCGGGCTCTCAGCAAAGTACAAGGACTAGTAATTTCAAATATCGGCAGGATTCCAGCCATACTGGATTCATAATACTAAACTAATGTAAGTGTTCACTTCTGAGTACAGTTAGAGCATAAAGGCTTAAGGCCAGTGCATTTTCGCGTAGTCTCTTTTTTACATTTAAAATAAAGAGTTCGAAAAAAAAATATCCCTTCGAATCAAGGAGATTCAGATAAAAGAAGGCGCAGTTGAAGTTTTGTGATTGATTTTTGCTTCAGTAAAAATTCAATGAAGAGCTGAAGAATCATTGGCGGAAACTTAAACCAGTTTGAATCAGTTCGCAACATAGTAAGCATGATGAAGGAAAACAATTAAATCATAAATGTAACCGATGTGCGGATAAAACCTGAGGAAAGTTGACATTATTTGAATTATTTTAATTAATAGTGCCGGTTTGACAAAAATGTACTTAAAGAAAACTAATATTACCAGACATATTCATATTACTTCATAGTTCTTTAAACACAAATTATGCTCGACGTTGGATAAATAAAAGCAAACAGTACTTGAAGATTAGTATTGATTTTCCATAAAAATAAAAATAGTAGAAAGTGAAGATCTAGTAATATTCATTGATGTAAATTCCACGAAGCTAGAGTTTGAAAATTAATTATTCTTCTGATACTTTACCTTTGTAAAATTGTATACAAAAAAAAAAAACTTATCACCGATGACAAACTGGTTTAGAAGATTTTTTTCATTTTTTAGATCAATTAAAAAAAGTTTGATGGCATATAAAGGCTTTGTAATGGTAAAGTGCCTAAAAATTGGTAAAATACTTACCAATCATCGGAAAGATTGTTTTCATGCATTTTACCAGTGTTTAGACATAAAAATGATACAGTATGTTGAAATGAAATATTCTATTTATACTTACGGGGATGACGACTGGCCATAGAGTTCTTTCCGTCTTCCTCATCATGTCTCACTTCCAAAGCTTGAAACAGGCTGACACTTTCTGACACAGGTGAATTGAGATCCGTTGTTGATGTCATTTCTGTGTTGTTTCCAACAGAGCGTTTGCTTATTCTGCGCCAGTTGCAATTTCGATCCTAAAAGTGAAAAAGTAGGGGAAATTCTCAAAACAGTATGAAATACATATTATTATTATTAGGAGATTCCGGGCTGTTAAGACGTGGTCAGATTGGTATTGTTCGGACGCATCTACGGCTGCCATCTTCAGTGGCGTTGACGAAACTTCCAGAGAAGATTCCTCTCAAGCTTCGTCAACGCTACTTAAGATGACTGCCGGAGATGCGGCCGAAACGTTTGGAACAATACCACTCAGGCCACGGCACAACAGCCCAAAATCTTCTAATAATATTGACACCGGCCTTCGCTCTTACTTTAGTGTGGAAATGCAGTTTCGTTTCTATTTATGATATGATTCAATTATATCAAACAATTTTGTGACCCGTGGTAAGTATGAGTACAGAATAATTTTGCTCAAAAAATGCCTTTTGGAGAGACAGGGATAGAGCAAGGGGTGGGTAAAGAGCTGATAAACATGTAGGACAGTCATTTAAAAATTTCCCAGGGGAGGCGAGGCGGGGGGGACAATTCGTAATGCATACTCAGTTGTAAATTATGCTAAAACACTGCAAAAATCATGTCCACTATATTAACTTCTCAAAGGAGCGGGGCGGAGGGGGGGAGGTTAACGCTCCATCCCCATAATGACGGGCTTGTACAGTACGCATGGGATTTTTAATTTTTACTTTCACTGAATGCGAAGAAGCAGAAGAAGAGATTTGTAGTGAATTAGTAAACTCCCAAATAGCTCGCTGCGTTATAAGAAAATTGTTAATTACCTGTTCAGTTAAGAGCAAGAATCTGAGAAACTGTCACGCCTAGCATTATGGGGTGATTCATGACCTCTCAGATTTTCTCCCAAAAATTACCAAAAGTTTATTATCTTATTGAAAGACCAAATCCAGAATGTTTTGCTCTAAAGTTGAGTTGTTTAGTTTTTATGGATCCCTAAAGTTGAAAGTGCGGCATCAAAAATTAAGCGGATTTTCAAGACATGGAAGTTGCTGTGAGCCAAAACTCTTAACAGAAACGGTTGAACTCCAATTTTCTTTTTGTATATGGAATATAGAAGGTTGAAACTTTACAAAATGATTGTTAAATTTGTGGTAAGTTGTTGCCGTAAGGTCAGTGAAGGCCCTCAAAGGCATTTTTGACGTTTTATAGCGTTTTTGAGGTCCAAAAACAGCTTGAATAATACACAGGAACAAAAAATACACAGGAAAAAATAAATTTTGGTAAAAAAAAATTTCACATTTCGCCTCAAAGGACTCAACTGTTCTGTTAAGACAAAGAATAGAGTATGACATTGGCAAAAAAAAATTTCAATATGTTGTTGGCAGAGGAAGTTATGACCGTTTGAATATCGGTAAAATATGACATTTTTCATACTTCGGCCTTACGCAACTAAAAGCACGTTGAACTTTCCTCGGTTATTTATACATTATTTTAAAGTGCTTACACTGGTCTTTCAAATGACACTGCTTTTGCCGTGCCAACTGAAATGGACAAGCTGTTTTTGGACCTCAAAAACGCTAAAAAACGTCAAAAATGCCTTGTTTTGAGGGCTTTCACTGATCTTACGGCAACAACTTACCACAAATTTAACACTCATTTTGTAAAGTTTCAACCTTCTACATCTCATATACAAAAAGAAAATTGGAGTTAAACAGTTCCTGGTAAGAGTTTTGGCTTACAGCAACTTCCATGTCTTGAAAGTCCGCTTAATTTTTGATGCCGCACCTTCAACTTTAGGGGTCCATAAAAACTAAACAACTCAACTTTAGAGCAAAACATTCTGGATTTGGTCTTTTAATAAGATAATAAACATTTGGTAATTTTTTGGAAAAAATCCGCGAGGTCATGAATCACAGGCATGACACTCTCTCAGATTGTTGCTCTTAATGGAAAGCGAGATACATGGCTAAAAGTTTTAACTTTTTATGATCTAATCCGATTGGATGAAATATGCTGTGGTATTTTTGTTTAATGAATGACAATCAAATAGCTGTATAAACAAGTTTTACAAGATTGTTTTAAAAGTATTATATTGGATTTAATATTGTGATTTGATGCAGGCATTTGCTGTACATATTCTGGTATCTTTCTTACTTATCCTTCCTTTCTTGTTGGTGATAAGGATGTAATATATGCCTTCCGTACGTATCAATCTAATTAAACTGTCCCCTTGCTGCAACATATACGTAGTAAATAACTTTTCTTACGTTAAAATCACTTAAGATTTCTTGTGATGAAATAATTTTTGATGTCGTATTAAAATAAATGAATAAATAAAAAATTGAAAAGTATAAAATAAGTCATTTCTAATCTGATAGAAAAAAAAGTGAAGCTGACAGTGAAATACGAACGAACTAAAAACAGTGATTGATAAGTGAGTACTCATGTGTTATGAGAAAATACTTTCTATCATTAATGACTACTTGTAGCGAATTGTCGGAGATGTGTCATGACATTGAAAAGATAATTTTCGATTCAAAATATTTTCTTATAATTGATGATTATTTCAAAAAAAAAAAAAAAAACAGCTTATTTCAGTTATGTTTTTTCTCTAATTAATTCTACTCCTGTTATGAGTGTTGTATTCACAAATATGTTTTCAAAGCGTATACTGTTGTCTAGTTTGCCAAAATTGTGTAGTAATTTAGTTGCGGAAAAAATGAATGCTCATCAAGAGTTACACTGCAGTTTTAATTTCAAAGTTTTAAGAGGCATTCTTAATTTTTTTTTAAATAAAAATAAGATCTCAGCTCAGTGATGGATTCACACATTTGGGAGTCTGTCGGAATGAATTTTTGGGGCCCATTTGTCAATCACAGAACTATATAAAAATTTATTACGTGCTCCTTGAAATCCCCTCTAGGGTGCTTGTGGGAACCGCTTGCAATTGTGACATTTGCAACACTTTAAATGCACCATCGTCACAGCGAGAAAATTATTCTTAATACAATTTAATTGCATTATGATCCAAAATACTGAGTCTTAATTTATTTAATCGCACCTGTACTCAAATATTTTGAACGTAATTAAAAAGTTTAGGAAATAATATACAAAATTATTTCTTTAATTATTAATTTGAAAGGCTTTGCCAAAATTTACAGAAGATTGAAGTAATGCACTTTTGCGTTTGTAGAAAAATAAACTTTGTTTTCTTCTTTACTGAAATATTTCTAGCGTTTATTTTTGTTACATATAAACAAAAGCATTACCACTTAAAACGTTTATGCCAAGGAAAAACAACGAACGCAACGCATTCGATAAATGTAATGCTTAATCTGAATATGTAATAAATTATGGGCTGAGACCATAACACCTAAAAAAGTTTTACAATCAAATATTTCTGTTACACGTGCAGTAAAATAGACGCATTATGAAAAGCTCTTTTTCTGCGTATCGGCATAAATTATAAAAGCAAAAAAACAAAAAAGAAACTTTTCACTTTTGACTTCTATAATGTACATCACGCGGCTAGAATATTCATTAACTTCTTTAGAAACGCTTAGAAATAGCACCATTATCATAACAAGATACATCATAACGCCCTAAGAAAAAAATCTTGCATAGCATCTAAATTACCAACTGCTCTCGAAACAAATGTATTGATGTAACTGTCTCTAGCCGCTATCAATTAAACGCACCCCTGCTGTTTAAGAACACTGGTTGCAATACTTCCCAGTTGATTGCTGTTAATTCTACCATTTCTAGGATCTTCACCTGGCCTTTCTTGAACAGCAACACAAGTAAAAGCGAAATGCATTTATAGGTAAGTTAATGGCGGCCATTTAAGTCGCTTGCTTCTTGGTGTAAAAAATTAGTTACAAAAAAAGAAAAGAATGCCGAGTCTGCATTATGCAAGATGGAATACAATTAAACGGTGTTCTTTTTAGAATGTTGCAACGTACGTTTAGTTTTTATCCTTTACGTCCTTAGAAAACAAAGTAGATGCAGTTCCAAAACAGTCATTGGCAAGACATATTGATAGCATTTTTTTTTTTTTTTTGATTTCAACAAACATTAAACCTTTGTTTTCATATAAGAAGTACCTTCATTGATTGGCCAAAGATAAGAGGAGTATTATATTTAAATAATTAAAAAAAACTACTACTCGTTGAAATGAACGAAATTAGTTTACGGAAAACTGTCTCTCACATTTATTTTCTCCTGCCTAAAATCCTTTTTCTTGAACAAGAAACGCTTTATTATAGCTTTTCTGTAATTACCCCCCCTTGGTGTACCCTATTAGTAAGAAATTTCATAGTCTGAAAAAAAGTAACGTCATCCATGCTTGGATATTAGATAATTGTGCTGGAATGTACCAGCTAACTACTTCCTAATTCTTAAAATTCCAATATTTCGAGATCCTTCTACAGGGTAAATTATTTTTTTCCCGTACCATCTCGTTTTTTTCCCCTTTTTTTTAATTATTTTTAATTTTGTAACTTAAAATAAAAGTGCGTAACTTTACTCACTATAGTTAGCTTTGTTAGATGAATAAATTAAGTTTTCTTCTTTTTTTTTTCATTTTGGTACTTCATTTACTATAACTTAATTTTTGAGCTTTATTTTTCAATTATTTCCTTATTCTAAGCATTACGATGACCACAGTTGGAAAAACTTAAATGCTCTCAGAACGCATGCTTTAACGGTGTAAGTTCACATATTTTTAAAGCCTTGAAAAATGTTCATATTATATTTTAATGTATTTGCGGAGACATTTGAACGGAATATCCCATAATTATAAACTAAACAAAACCATACAAAAGGTTTCTGAAACGAAAATCAATATTTTATAACTCGAGTTTGGAACTGGACTGAGTTCTTAAAATTGCAAAAGTCAGATGCTATGATGCTATGGTAACGCATCGAATTATGACGTTACTAACCACGACATGCTCTAGGGTCATTCCATTTTAAATCAAAAAATTTTCAAAAAAGTTGTTGCATCACCATTTTTGATTTTGATGAAAATTTGCATGTGTATTCCTTTTACTTCCCAGAGCTCAAAATAGTGTTCATTTTATTTTTAAAAAATTTACCCTTTGATATATAGGCCATTTTTGTTGTTGGCAACAGCGAAAATCGGGCGTTTTGATGCTTTGTCTTATGAACTATAACTTTTTTCCTATCAAAGATTTTGAGCTTAAATATAGCTCATTGGAAAGCTAAGAAAAAGATCTTTTTATATATGCTATTAAAAAATTTCAGATTAAAAAACAATATTTATTTTTTTAAGGTCAAAGTTTACTAGGAAAATGACATTTTTTACTACTTTCGAACATTAAAAAAACCATGAAGGGTTTAAAGTAACAAGCCGATTTTTTCATCATATATTTATAGTCATGGTTACTTACTGTATATAAAAAAAATTGGCTTGTTACTTCACCCCCTTTATGAGATATGCCCTCCCAAAGTTGTAATTTTTTTAAAAAATCCAATTTTCAACGCTAAAAAAATGCATGTAGGGGGCAAGATAAAATTTTTTTCATTTGTGGTATTTTAAGTACTTTTTACCAGCTTTTTAATAAAACAAAAGTTGCTTTGTTATTTAAAGGCGTTTGGCAGATATAAGGGACTGAACTTTCAAAAAATCGCACAAAAACAACACGATTATTTTCGTTTTTTTAAATCTTTTTTTTTTATTTAAATGTAATTATATACCTTATTCTTTGCCTTAAATGCTAAAAAAAGATTGAGAAGAGCAATGAAGAAACATATTTAAAGTTTAATAAGATAATTTAATATTTTCAACACCTGGGAATATAGAATACCACTAAACTTGTCTGATTTTTAAACATCTGATTGCTACCTACAACCGGACTGAGCATTTCTCAACTTGTCCAGGTTTGTTCATACCATGTGGTCATCCTTGTTCTGGCTTGTTCTCACATGTGTTTGTGTATCTTAGTTGTCTTTCAAATTCTGAAAGAAGTAGGTTGTTGAGCTAGTGTTTCTGCTGTAAAATCTTGTGAAGCTGATGTGATATCTTTTCATTTCAAGTTCATTCATATTCACAGAATGTTTTGTTAAAGGTAAAAGAAGAAATTTTTTAGAATCCTTAAATATAAATTTAAATTTGTCTTTCTACATGTAAACTGTAAATAAGTTATGGATAACCCTAAATGCTCCATAGGAGTTTTTGAGAATGATGATTGTAATATTTTAAGTTACAGTAGGCAGTCTACTGTAAATAGTATTTCCGAGTACAGTGATGATGATAAAACTTTACTGCACCTGAGTACTGGGTGTAAAACTATTGAAACTGTTTGTACCTACCATGCAAAAAAATTTCTTGCTAAGTTTTGCCACCTTTATGGAACTTCTTACTGGTAGGTACAAACAGTTTCAATAGTTTTACACCTAGTTCTCAGGTGCAGTAAAGTTTTATCATCATCACTGTACTCAGAAATACTATTTACAGTAGACTGCCTACTGTAACTTAAAATATTACAATCATCATTCTCAAAAACTCCTATGGAGCATTTAGAGTTATCCATAACTTATTCACAGTTTACATGTAGAAAGACAAATTTAAATTTATATTTAAGGATTCTAAAGAATTTCTTTTTTTTACCTTTAACAAAATATTCTGTGAATATGAAAGAACTTGAAATGAAAAGAAATCTCATAAGCTTCACAAGATTTTACAGCAGAAACACTAGCTCAACAACCTACTTCTTTCAGAATTTGAAAGACAACTAAGATACACATGTGAGAACAAGCCAGAACAAGGAGGGCCACATGGTATGAACAAACCTGGACAAGTTGAGAAATGCTCAGTCCTGTTGTAGGTAGCAATCAGATGTTTAAAAATCAGACAAGTTTAGTGGTATTCTATATTCCCTTGTGTTAAAAATATTAAATTATCTCATTAAACTTTAAATATGTTTCTTCATTGCTCTTATTAGTCCTTTTTTAGCATTTAAGGCAAAGAATAAGGTATATAATTACATTTAAATAAAAAAAAGATTTAAAAATATGAAAAAAATCGTGTTGTTTTTGTGCAATTTTTTGAAGTTTCAGTCCCTTATATGTGCCAAACGCCTTTGAATAACAAATCAACTTTTGTTTATTAGAAAGCTGGTAAAAAGTACTTAAAATACCACACATAAAAAAAATTTGTATCTTGCCCCCCCCCCCCCATGCATTTTTTTAGCTTTGAAAATTGGATTTTTTAAAAATTTTACAACTTTTGGGGGGCATATCTCATAAAGGGGGTGGAGTAACAAGCCATTTTTTTAATACAGTAAGTAACCATGACTATGAATATATGATGAAAAAATCGGCTTGTTACTCTGAACCCTTCATGGGTTTTTTAATGTTCGAAAGTAGTAAAAAATGTCATTTTCGTCGTGAAATTTGACCTTGAAAAAATAAATATTTTTTTTAAATCTCAAATTTATTGATAGCATATATAAAAAGATTTTTTTCTTAGCTTTCCAATGAGCTATATTTGAGCTCAAAATCTTTGATAGAAAAAAAGTTATAGTTCATAAGACAAAGCATCAAAACGCCCGATTTTCGCTGTTGCCACCAACAAAAATGGCCTATATATCAAAGGGTAAATTTTTTAAAAATAAAATGAACACTATTTTGAGCTCTGGGAAGTAAAAGGAATACACATGCAAATTTTCATCAAAATCAAAAATAGTGATGCGCACCCCATTTGTTAATTTAAAATGTAATGACCCTCTACTCAATCTGATCTCATCCGTTATTCACGCATTATTAGTAGAGATTGAAAATGACGGTGATTTGTATAAACATGAAGTTAGACCAGCAGTCACTGTGCCCATAACGAGCATTTCAAAAGAAAGAGGGCCATTATTTTTTGTTTTTGTTTTTTGAGTTTGCTAGAATTTTGAAGTACAAGTTAAAATAAGTAATATAATACAACACTTTTGTTTCATTTTTCTGGATTTTGTAATTTTATTCGAATTGTAAATTTTCTTATTGAAAATTACATTAGTTATAGTTTAATTTTCATAAATACATTTTCGATTTAAAGTTCACTTTTAATGACGATGAAAAGTAATTTTTGTGGTGTAAAATTATTTAACCACACTTTATTTATATTTTAATTAAAGTAATTTAAAAATTATTTTTGCTTTGAAAAGAATGTTCTGAAAATAAAAAGGCATATAGTAATGAATGTATTGCAAACTGGTTTCATGTCTAGTTGAAGTCACTCGAACGAAGCGTAGTATTTATACGTAGTAAATATTTCTGCAAATACGTGTTCTTTTAAGAATTAAGACAAACGTTTGATATTTTAAAACGGTGTTTCCCAACCTTTTTGAGCTCATTGCCCCCTTCAAGCCGCTGACTGACACCTTTCGCCCCCCCCCCCTTTCTTCCTCGAAAAACAAAAAATTTGGCGCAATTGAATATCGATATTATTAAAAATATAAGTACCTAACTTAAATTTGAAGTAAAATGTACTCAATAAAGTAATTATAACCAATCACTTTTAAAGTAAAAATGTGAAAAATAAATAAAATACTTTTAGTTTTTTTTTCTTTTACAAAGTGAACTGATAAGCATTTGAAGGTAACATTTAACTAAGATCATCGACGTACTTCTCAAAAAACAGAAGTGCAGTTTTTAAGAAATTATTTTCTTTTCTACAATATAATCTGGCGGGATTAAAATCATTGAAACTTAAAATTTGAGGGAAAATAAATTGAAAATCTGAAAATTCACAAAATTGACAGTAAATGACAAAATAATTCCAAAGGTTCATCCGAAGTGCAAGAAGGGCGCTCTTGAACTTTAATTTCTTTTTTAACTCGTGATTGTCTAAACTCTGAACAACCGGTTTCGTACATGTTTACAATTTCGAGTTTAACTACACTTTTATTGCTACTGTTTTTCTCTTCAAAACACCCATCACCCCCTATCGCCCCTCAATAATCTATCGCCCCTTTGAGGAGTCAAATCGCCCCCAGATTGGGAACCACTGTTTTAAATTAATGAAGACATCATCAAGTAAAGTACAAAATTTGCCAATTCGGGTCATTCAACGAAAAAATCATCATTTTGTCCTGTACGTGAAGGTTCACAAATTTCATTAAAAAGTAATAATTTTAAAAGGTAATGATTAATTTTTTTACTGTAGAAATCAGACATACAAGTGTGATTTCTTAGGCGATGAAATTTTGATCGATAACCTTTTAAGTTCTTATTTTTAATGAAATATATGAAGTATCACGTCCGGGAAAAAAATTTCCGTGGAGTGGTCCATTGCATGCCAACAATAGATAAATGTTGGATATCGACGATTTTTTTGCATTTTATTTTCAGCGTGAACTAAATAAGCAAGCTTGTACAATAAATCTGTCCATATCTGCTTGTACATAAAATCTAAGTCCAATAGACGATAAAAATGCAAAATAAATAAATAAATAAAGAAAGAAAGAAAAAAAAATCAGTTATACCCTTTTAACCCTCGTGGGTTCCTTGGGGTCATATGTGACCCCAATGCAATTTCTGTTTAATATATCTTGTTAATAAACCATTTGTTTTTAATGGCATTTTGGGGCTTTTATTCTTCTAGTTTTCTATTCAAAATAATGCGATTATTGTGTTTTATTTTTCCCGATTTGCATTTTTTGCACACAAGACCATTGGGGTCACTTCCCCAGAATGCCAAAAAAAGAGGACGTTGCAACTTTTGTCCAAGAGAACTTGACAGAAAATGCATCGAAAATGTCATAAGTGTTTGAAATTCACTTGCAAAAAATCATGTTTTTTCAGGACTGTAACAGTTGTAAATAAATCGACAATTATTGTAAGTTTTGCTCTAAAATTTTAATTTTTAATGCATAAACTAAATTTTACTTTGATTGTATCTTTTTATTTTTATTTTTTTAGCATTAAAAAGTGTGTGAACTTAAATAATGCATGTAACATTCAATAATCATAATAAATTAATTAAAGGAAGCATTGGGGTCGTTTATGACCCCAATGGTCTTGAGTGTAACTGAAATGGGAGAGAACCACGAGGGTTAATTTTTACATCACAGTACAATAGTTTTGCACTATAATAAAGTTATTTCCAAGTGCTTAGACAGATTAGTAGTATTTCATATAAATTTTCTGATACAGTAAATTTCCGATTATTAGCAGAATAGGTTGGCAAGGTAACCGCCGCAAGCGAATACCACCGATAATCGAACAATTGGTAAAAACGATATTAGTGAATGCAATAGCTCAAAAAAGTCTAACACAGCACATATATTCAAATTATGCCTAAAACTTGCGACATTGAATGTTGAAGTAACTTGAAAAGCTAAAAAAAATCAATAACGCACTTTCATCTTTTAGTAGAGGGGCTATGGTCCAAAATATAGCCGGAAACTGCATTTTGTGATAAAAGCATGAAAGTTGGTATGCATGTAGACAATGTATTTATAAACATTTTTAGAAGGGGAGCCATTCCGAAATCCCCACCAAAACCCCTCCGGCGGCCATTTTTGGTCAAAAATTCCGAAATTGCTTTTCTTATTTTTTTTTCAAAAAACACCTTTTTTATCATCTTATTAGAGTTTAATTATGTTAAACAAAGTTTAGAAAGCCGTCAAAATAGCTTAAAACCGATTAATTTTAATAGTACTCATTAAAAATTCGTTTTTTTCTGAAAAACTGAAATTGATCAAAATCTTCCAAATTGTTTTCAGGGGCCGGTTTAAGGGTGTCCAACTATGTATTTGAAAGCACTATATTAAAGAAAAACAATTGAGTTGCATTAAAATCCCAGCAATCCGAACTCTAAAAATCCGAAACTTTGGAAAACCCGAGCATATTTTTTAAAACTTACTCATAAAAATGTATTGCAAAACTGAAAATAAAAACAGAAATTAAAAATCATAAGCAAAGCTAGTACTTTTTCAAAACTTAAAAAAAAACAGTTTGAATTGTTACTTAAGAATGAATATTTATCTTTGATTAATTAAAATAAAACCAGTTTTCTTTATGGACGAAAAAAGTAATAAAAAAACTTCAAACATTTTGAAAAAAAATGCGCAATGTCATGGAAATTTCACTCACATTCAGCAGGATTATAAGTTAAGCTTGCACCTATAAAATAGGGGGGAGGGGGAGGATACATATTTTTATACATCTGCGAAATTCTAAAGAAAAAGCTTTAAAACAAATTTCAAGTTTTTTTTCTCATTAAACGATTTGAGGAGTTTGTTCTCTAATTCTAAAAGATGAGAGAAGAAAAAAATAATTGCTGTAATAAAAAGTTTAGTGCTGTGTTAATTAAGCAACATCTCTACTACTTATAATATTGTGCTGTTATTGAAAAGTAACCCTTTATAACAAAAGAAACAACTGAATTTCAATATCAATCTGAGCAGGTAATTATATACAATGATTATGTGTAATGGCTATATA
Source organism: Uloborus plumipes (assembly GCA_038373865.1). Classification (NCBI taxonomy): domain Eukaryota; kingdom Metazoa; phylum Arthropoda; class Arachnida; order Araneae; family Uloboridae; genus Uloborus; species Uloborus plumipes. Next base: position 52,192 of record JAXGGA010001884.1, read on the forward strand.
TACAAGCTGATTTTACGTAATTGAACTGGCTAGTAATTTACATAGATATACAACATTTTCCATTGCAGAATTTACACATTGGTACACACAGTCCATTTTTGAAGCACCAACAAGTTTTTGAGAGCAGTTTGTTTTACACTTGCATGACGTAAATTCGCTTAAGACATTTCACCTCTTTCAAGAATTCATTTGTTAATTTAGTTTCTATGAAAAGCATTTCTGACTTATTTAATCCATCAAAATTAGATTGTGGTGGTTCCTTCACTGAAAGATATGCTGGATTTACAAATAATGATATACCTGATGTGGTAACAGAGCGACCTTTTTAGAAGATGGTATTTCGGGAAATACAATAGGAATTTTTGAGCCTTGCTGCTGAAATGGCGCATGCTGAAACATTGAAGTGCTTGTTATATGGAAAGAGTCCTTATTTGCTGTACAACTAGAGTTATAATAAAAATTATCGTGCGCGGCCGGTGTAAAAACAAAGATCCTGAAATGTAGTTTTATATTTATCAATTTGTTTAACTGATGCTTTGCAGAGTCCAGTAGAAATCTTTAGAAGCCTTGGGTAAGAAATGAAAAGTTCCAAAATATGCATTTTTATGTCAACAAGACTTTTTCTTCCAGTCTGTTCGTATACTTTCATGGCCAAATAAACAGGTATTGGTTGTTCCTTGTTTACTTGATGCTTGATAGTTTGCTTTGTTAATTTGTTTGAAGTATATATATATGCATATTAAATACAACTGACTAAGTGCAAGTAATGGTTGAGAAGGAAGACCATGAATATTGCAAGTACCATAATAACAAGTTATTTAAAAGGACGGAAGAAGAGGATCAACAGCTTCTTGCTGACTCTTCAAAATCCGCCTTCGACGCTGACAGTTGACTTTAAAATGCATGTCCTAGTGGAATTCACTATCATGTCACTTGCGACAGCATCTTCGAAACTGCTAGTACTGGAGACACATATTGATTCACTTACCTTTACAAACTAAAACATATTCAAAGCCTGATTTCTCTGCATGCATATGTCCATGTTCGAAGTGTGATAATATCTTTGCTCTAAGCCCGGTATTGTCAACATCAGTAGCAAATTTATTTTCGATTGATAAATTGTGTTGTAGCATAAGTCTTCTATTACTTCAGAATAATATTTTAGTCGAACGAATATTCTGAAAATTGGATACTTATCACCTTTGTTAACTCTAAGATTTTGCAAGTAAGAAATTACTCGGTGTAGGGCAATTAATTCAATTCGTGAATAAATATTTTCCTCAGAACAATCATTTGCTGTCCTTCATGAGTGATAAAGTTTTACAAGTAAAGTTTTACGAATGCAAGTACGGTGGTACTTCCATTCTTGAGCTATTATGTCATCTTGCGCCAACTCAGCAGTGAGCGTACTGTCTGCTTTTACTAACACGCAATTTCGTATTTTCTGTCAACTGATTTCGTCAGAACTAGATGTAACTCCTGTCTATTTTCACCAGGCTTATCAGAAAAGAAACACAAATCTGGAAAGGATGAAGTACATTTCTTTCTCTTCTGCTGAACTGAAGCCTCTATAAAGTGTTTACTTACGTGGCACTCTTCAAAGTTTTCCTTTCTTTTTCTTTCTTCAGCTCTTTTGCACTGTTATACCTCAAGATACAAGAGTTATGCCACTTATCCCTCTTTTCATTAAATTTTTCCGATACAAATAATTCTTCAAATTTAAATCTACCTACATTTACGAAGTCTTGATAATTGTCCTAATTTTTTGCCCTGTTTTGACAGAATTTCGAACATGTGTATTCATAACCTCAGTACAGAGACCGAGATACTAAGACTGATATATTTAAAGTTGCTGCAGGGCACAATAGATTTTTTTGGAGTTAATTTCGAACAGAAAATAAGTTTAATCCAGTAAATATCTGTTGTAATAATTTTGGTAAAAGCAACATTGCCTGTGGTTGTTTTCACCAAACATAACCCTTGGTTGCCATTTAAACTTTTGAACCATTAAAGCTTTAACCATGCCATTTAAATTTTTAACCATTGAAGTTTATCATTTAAACTTTAACACTTAAGCAAAATTAAAATAAATGCATTTAAAACAATACTTTTGAACATGTAAAATCATAAGACTATGAGAAACCGTAACTTATAAAAATATGAGCATCTTTCCTAATCTCTATCCATATAAATAGCATTAACGGGAACATATGAACAATGACACATGTTACCAATGATAAACACACTGGGAAATATTCGTCACCTAATGAACTACCATATTTGAAGAAAAAAAAATCAGCAACGGCAACAATAATAAAAATTAGAGGAAAAATAAATTTAAAACTAAAACTTTAAAATTTCTGAAATTGAAACTTTAAATTTTATTTTGGTAGAATCATGCTATCTTGACATTAACTTTTCCCTCAAGTTCTTATGCTTTTGTACCCTTGGGAAACATTTTCGATGATGTGTGCTTAGTCATAAAAATGAGAGGTATCATGACCGGATAATTGGACGGTTCGGTCAATTAGGATCCGGATAACCGGCACCCTACTTTTTTTAAACATTTATTTAATGTATATTTACATTCTTTAACCATTAATGCATTTATGGGGGGAGGTAATTCACTTTCATGAATTTATTCTTAAAAAATATCGATTTGCTAAAAAAAAAAGCATTTTTGGGTTGTGCTTTTTAAAATTAGTCTCTAAGTGGAGCTTTAAACGATAAAAAATACAATAAACGCCTATGTAATGACATAGCCAATGATTTAAGAAGAAAATAATAATAATAATTACAAAAATGCGCTATTTCTAGTTTTGGACCAAAAATGGCCGCTAAGAGGGGTTTGGGGGGGATTTCCGATTGGCTCCCCTTCTAAAAATGTTTTTTTATACATTATCTACAAACCTACCAAGTTTCATGCTTTTATCACAAAATGCAGTTTCTTTTCACGTAGCCCCCCTACTATTTTTTGCATTCAGTGAATCATCACAGTAAAAAAGGAAAACTAAAGTGTGTAAGACTGGCAGATAATCCGCACTGCGGATAATCCGACAGCCGATAATCGGGAGTTTACTGTATAAATATTTTGAAATAAAAAAAAAAAATTACTCACAGGGCACGAGTTGTGACACATATGAACGCTACACTCAATGTACAGTGCTGGGCTTCCAGTGAATCTAAAGGCATTCATTTGAGATTTCAAAGTAATCAGTGTGCTTTCGTTACTGTAGCTTACGCCAGTGAATTCAGTCAGCAGTTTTTCTTCGGTCACACACCTATTGAATATATAACACTTCATTCAGAAAAATGTACAGAAATAATTAAACACTTAACCTTCTAGCGGGCGCGGCCGTTATACCAACATGAAAGGCGGTGCTAATTTTTACATACACTATAGTGAAGCCACAATCTTTCGACGGTAACTGAAAACAGGTCAAATTGAAGGGGAAGAATAGCCAAGTACAGGTATTTTCAACGCCACCAGAACTAAAGGTATAAAATGAAAGTCATCCCTAGTGTATCTCTTACATACGCGGCCCGCTGGACGGTTAAACAACTGCAAAACATCCATTCATTTCATTCAGCACAGATTTGTATAGTAGAAAATTTCGGCAACTGAAGAATTTGAACTATAGTCCCACTTTGGCCGTAGCAACCATTAAAAAATTTGATGTAATATACTGCCGTGCTAAGTGCAAAAGTGGTATTTGCAATCGAGCTCAAACTGAGATAATAACTCTTTAAAGTTTTGGTCCCACCAAGTATTTGATTCAGATGAAACTTTTTCAGAATGTTTTAAAAAATATTTCTCGTCCTCAAATGACCATATAATTTTGTATGTAGGTAAAATACGTCAAAGATTCACTTGGTGGCTATAACTCAATTTTTTTAAAAAAGTGCAGATACGACTTTTGTGCTTAGCACGTCAGTAGATTATATTGCTGAGGTTATAGCTTCCTCACTAGCTACGGCAGCTTCCCTACTCCAGTCTGTGTCCTAACGGAATTAAAAAGCACAAATGAACTGTTCTTTGTTCGAAAAATCTCTGTCCATAAAACCTTTGGCGCAGTATAGCCTACTAAGGCTCTTGCGCCAATAAGCTCCATAAAACTAAACCAACCATAAAACCTTATTCCTATGTTGATATTTCTTATTTAAGCGATTTTACGATTATTTTCGAAAAGTATATCAAAAATTAAAAAGAAAAACATATTAGATCTTCTAAAAATCTTGTTTTACATACTATTATTAATTTCGCTCAGCATCTTTATGTATTCTAAAGCTGCAAATGTTAAATGTTTTAATTTTTAAAACATTTTTTTGAGATGATTAACACGTTATATTTTATGCAATACAATTAAGGAACTTACCCTTCTGTATCAACTATTTGAAGTCTTTTTTCTCCACCATTGTGCGCATAGCAGCTGCTAATTCGAATGTCAAATCCTTCTGTAACATCAAGGAAAAAATCATCTTATACATGCTCATCATATTATAGTAAAATTTTAAAAAATAATAATAAAAAGAAAACTGGAAGCTTTTCGTTTTTTCGGTAAAATTTTTCTGATAACACTGATAGTGATAATAATACATCATGGGAATGTATAACAACATTAATATATTTAATAGTTTTGTTTTGAACTTAACTAATTATAAAAACAATGGTTTTACAGAGTTTTATCTAAAATATATCTTAATATCTGATTTTTTTAAAAAAACAATAGCTAATTTTATAATTTTTTCTTTAAACGATGAGCATAAATACCTTTGTGCGAAAAAAAATAAAAGGAAATTATGCAACGCTGAAAAGACAAATGCATAGGAATACTGCAGACACGTGTTTCGGCACTACAGGGAACGACTTCTTCAGGGTAAACAATGTGATCTTATGGAGGTGAAGAAATCTGACAAAAGACATTTGCTTTTTGAAAATTGCTGAGAAAAACGGTATCGCCCGGTTTTATTTCGCCTCACCGATTGGTAGGACAATGGGGAATTAATAAACAACAAAAAAAAAGTTTTTTTTAGCCTAGTTTCAAAATTTTGAGATTACCGCGTGCTCGCTTTCCATCAAGTCTTTGCAACATTTCATAATTTTCTTGTTATTTATTTAATAATTCTCTTAGGTAACCTAAATCATTTCATTCAACATGTTTTTCGTCATTCAGATTAAAATACATATAATTAGGGATACATTTTCATCAATCTGCTACTGCCTAATTTCGGCAGCATTCACAAAATAAGTGTGTACTTGTGTACGACGAATGAGAGAAAACGGACTAGGGTAGTAATTTTTAATACATGTCTCCAAATGTCATATGATCAAGTATTCATTATTTGAATGAAATACAAACACAGTTAATAGTGGAAAAGCTATTTGACAGTGGATAGTAAAAATTAGCTCTATCGACATGATTTTATCATAGATTAAAGTGTATATTAAAGTGTCAATTTTTCCTGTAGCAAAAAAAAAAATATTGTCATCCAAGGTGCTTTAAGATGAAAAATCTTTTGCGCAGCTATCTTCGATTTCAAAACACTGAATTCGATACCTGCACCATTTAAAGGTCTTTTTGTAAGCTCACAGCTATTATTTACCTCTAATGATAGATTCATAATGGAAGAAACATCAACAAAATGCAATGGAGCAGGATTTGTGCGTGCAACTCGGTATGCAAGGAAGATATACACTGAAGTGACAAAAGTCATGGGATAGCAATATGCAAATTTTCAGATGGCAGTAGCATCGCATAGAACAGGTATAAATGCGCAGTGCTTTTACAGAGCTTTCATTTCTGTTCAAGTTATTCATGTGAAGAGGTTTTAACGTGATGATGACCGCACGACGTGAAATTAACAGACTTTGAACGCGGAATGTTAGTTGGAGCTAGACGCATGGGTCATGCCATTTCGGAAATCGTTAGAGAATTCAACATTCCCAGATCCACTGTGTCAAGAGTGTGCCGAGAGTATGAAATTTCAGGCATAACATCCCACCATGGACAGCGCAGTGGTCGACCGCCTGCACTTAAAGATCGAGACCGGCGACGTCTGCAAAGAGTCGTAAATTCTAACAGACAAGCAACACTGCGTCCAATCACCGTAGAAATCAATGTGGGACGTACAATGGACGTGTCTGCTAGAACTGTGCGGAGAAATTTGGATTTCTTGGGCTATTCCAGCAGAAGACCGACTCGAGTGCCTTTACTGACAGAACGACATCGCTTGCAGCGACTCTCGTGGGCACGTGAGCATATCGGTTGGTCCCTAGATGAATGGAAAACCGTGGCCTGGTCCGATGAGTCACGATTTCAGCTGGTAAGAGCCGATGGTATGGTTCGAGTGTGGCGCAGACCCCACGAAGCCATGGACCCAAACTGTCAGCAAGGCACTGTTCAAGCTGGTGGTGGCTCCGTAATGGTGTGGGCTGTTTTTTCATGGCATGGACTTGGTCCTCTAGTGCGACTGGACCGAACATTGACTGGAAATGCTTATGTGCAGCTACTTGGAGATCACTTGCAGCCATTCATGGACTTCATGTACCCAAACAACGATGGGATTTTTATGGATGACAATGCGCCATGTCACCGGGCCACAACTGTTCGCAATTGGTTTGAAGAAAATTCTGGACAATTCCAACGAATGATTTGGCCACCTAGATCGCCCGACATGAATCCCATTGAGCATTTATGGGACACCATCGAGAGGTCTGTTCGTGCCCAAAATCCTGCCCCATCAACGCTTTCACAATTATGGACGTCTATCGAGACAGCATGGCTCAATATTCCTGCAGAAGACTTCCAACGACTTGTTGAGTCCATGCCACGTCGAGTTGTTGCACTTCGCCGGGCAAAAGGAGGGCCGACACGATATTAAGAGGTATCCCATGACTTTTGTCACTTCAGTGTATTTAAAGCAGCGCCAGTCGGAGAGCCTTGAGCAGTGGATTATTGCTTTTTTGTTTATCCCCGGAACATTTTCAGTAAAATGAAGTTTCTCTACGAAGTTAACGAAAGAAAGATTTTGCGAGTTTTATTTTTCTTTTTTTTTTTCAATAAAAAAAAGTCTAGTTATATTTTTGCTTAAAAGCGCCAGTCGGAGATCCTGAGCGGTGTAATATTACATTTTTGTGTTCATCATCCAATTATTTTTTATAAAATAAAGTTTCTTAATGAAGTTATAGAAGGAGAAAGATTCTGTACGTTTTTGCTGAACTTGAAAATTATGTAAATATGAAAGTAATATAAATAACTGATTTGTTTCTAAGTTAACTCATTTCTTGGTTTGAGCTCCTCATTTTTGTTTTTTGAAATTTTATTCACAGCGAAAAAGGAAAAAGTAAAATTGCTTCATCTGCTATAATATCTTCGTTCCTTTGTCTTTACTTTCCTTTCATTAATATTACATCATTTAGAGATAAGTATGTGTGATAATGATTGAACTTTAAATGGGATGTCAGTTTTAGTTCTAACATCATTAGTTTAACTAAATGTTGACTTCGAGTTGTTCATTGGCTCCATGTCTGCATTAGTTTTGATAATTATATTTAAACTTTCAAAAATGTTGTTTGTTTAATTTTTAGTTAAAGTGACTGAACCTACTTGAGACTAAAGTATGATTATTCTGAGTGTTCAGGGTTTGGTCACTTTTACATTATTGCGTATAATTACTCTACAGATGGTTTGGTGGAGAAGGAAAACAACAAAAAAATCTTGGTATTTAAAAACAGCTTGCGGAGTGAAGCATATTAGACCAAGAACTTCATTAAAGATAATTTTGAGTTGAGTTCAAAGAGATGGAATTGATGATTGATAAGAGTAAATAAATATGTAAAACAAACTTATTATCTTTGAATCTGTGAGAAGGATGATTAAGCGTTTGGCAGTGAAAGGGAGATTGTTGCTTTCATTTTGCTCAATTTTAAATGAATGCTCTTGAATTTCCGCGGGTAGAATGAGATGTCTGATAAGGTTTTTTTTAAATTCCGGGAGGTAGCTTGTGTGTAGTTTTGTCTGACAGCTAAGGACGTTGGTGCGATTCGTCTTGTCTTTTTCAGTTATAGAAAATAAGAAAGTCAAAAATAACAGTACCAAGTTCTATAAGCAGGTTCTAAATATCTTAATTTATCTGTTAGAAGAGCTGTTGAAGATATAGTTAGAAAGAGCTGCAAAATGACGTGAAAACAGCCGGATTAACAACTGCGTATTTTTGCGTAACAAAAATGTTTTTTTTTTTTTTTTTTTTTGTGCTAAGAAGTGTGCTAAGTTACAAACTCGAGGGAATTGAGTTCTAGAAAAAGTTTACAATTGCGTATCAATTAAGTTTTGAATGAATTGAAACCAATTATATAGCTAGAATTTAAACCTAAACAGTTCATTTTCTTTAAAATAAAAGCAAAGGTGTTAATTTCATTTTTTACCGATATAAGTATGTCCAAGCGACTGAAATATATAATTTTTAAATAAAAAAATATTCTTGGCGATACCATACACCAGTATTCACCTTTTCATCATGCTCTAGAATCATCTCCGTTCGTGAGGTTTCATGAAGACCCTTAAAGAGCCTTTTCAATAAGATCTGAGTGAACATAAATATAAATTCTAGCAAATGGATTACAGATTTTTATTTATTGTAAACTTAACATAGTGGGTCGTTGAATCTAAAACAACTTCGTTATTTAGAAGCGAAGTTGTTACTTACAAAGCCCTTCAAAGTCAATGACCTTTCAAGTGCTAAGAAGCCAAGAATAAAATCCCTCAAATAACATCAAAAATCCTATAAAATTCTTCTCCCCTGAAAATTTCAAAAGCACAATCTGTGCCATGAATCATGTTGCCCCCTCTATACAACAATAAGTTGAAAATTATGTGGAAGAAGAGTTTTGCGGTTGTATGTCTTAAGGTTATCAAACCCCCAAAACAAAGTTATGGTACTATCATATTTTACTATTTCTACTTACACTGCTGTTAAAAGCTACACTATATGGAGTGATTGCAAAAAACATATTTTATTTATACAGAAAAGTAAAGGAGTGGCATTTATTTGTAGAAAAAAAAAAGGTTTTCCCCCATAATGCAGTTAAAGAACTCGCATGGGTTTTGACCTTTCTCATTTCCTGTTCTCCGTTTGAAAGTTGTGTTTTGATTTAAGAGATCGAGATGATTCGGCTAAATCTCCTGAAGCTGAAACTGCTCGTTTCGGAATCTTTCTTTCACTTTCAATTCCTTTTCTTGTTTTAAACTGTCCAAGCACAAAAAACTTTACGTCTTCGGAGGTTGCGACCTTCGGAATGAAGACTAGCAATTACTGTTTGAAACGGAGAGAAGACTATTTTTTTGTTTTCGATTTTGGAGAGATTTTTTTTTTTTTTTTTTTTGAACTTCTAATTCCTACTCTGTGTGGGGGGTTCTCCGAAAGATGCGTTCTTTTCTGGGTTAACTTTCACTGATGCGTAAGGTCCTTGAACTTTATTGTTCTATGATCTACTACTAAATTATTAACGAAATTGTAGCTATGATGGTTATTATTTATTGTTTTTAGCTTTAGCCTAAAGAACAAAATTATCTTTAATATGATTGAAAAAAAAGAGAAAAATATTAATTTAGTTTTTTTCCGTTAATAAGAACAATGAAAGAAAATTGGTATTAGGGAGCATACAAAAGAAATTGAAATCTTTCGATTTTTTCATTGTTTGCAGAAGAATTTCTAACTCTTGCAGTGTTTTTAATGTACAGTTTAACGCTTTTTCTTTCAATATGAAAATGGTTGTAAGAATCATAATTTACTAGATGACAAACTAGTTATTTTGTAAGTGAGCATAGCACTCATTTTTACGTTAACTGCATCTGAATCGCTGCTGTTTATGTCGCCTATATCTAAATCGCTACCTCGTCACACATCGCGTTTTTTTTTTTCTTTTGTTTTCTCAAGAAAACCGTGGTACAACAAGGGGTAACTGTACTATTTTTTATTAAATGATAGCAATTTCAGACAGATACTTCTTTAAAATTTAAGCTCATGAAATTATCAATAATTCTTATCTACTAACTGGTGTTACTCGATGTGCAAATATTACTGAAAATCTTTTGATACTAGTCGTGTTGTAGCATTTGAACCGTGGGAATTCTTTAAAAAAACTGCTATCTTGAATTCATGCAGTATTTATGTTCGAAGAAAACTAGGTACGTAGATTAAACATTTTTTACGTGTTGATAAGTATAACGATTTGATTTAAAAAAAATTATGTTTGTGAAAACAGTTTCATATGTGTTAGGGCTTTACGGGAAACTTGATTATGAACTCAAAAAGCTTAATCTTTATTCTATATCAAGAGCAAACAGAATGAGAAAACTCCTCCGGAGAATTATTTTTCAATAAAATATTTTTAAGACATCATACTTTCTCACCCTATGTCTGACAAGTTGACATTAAAACAACGAAAACCAGTAGGAACATTGCTAATGAATTTTGCTCTTATAGGGATGACTTGCGACTAACTTCTGAAGACTTACTCTCAAGGGTGACGAACAAAAATGGGGGGGGGGGACAATTTTCAAATTGCCAAATGAAATTTTAATTTTACCGAATGATAAAACATGAGCACGCATGCATATCCAGTATACAAAATTTTTGAGGAGAAAACAAATCAGCATCATTACAATAAAATTTAAAAAATTAAAAATGAAAAAAAAAGCAATATTAATGTTGTAATACTCTCTCAAAATGTGCCAAATGATGGAAAAGTTTTCCGAATAAGGACATTTTTGGGAGGTCACAGTGGTCTCCCGTGACGTAAAATCTGGGTGCCTCTGTGAATTCTATTAACTCCCGTTCCCCTTTTTCAAGAGTAATAATATCATAAAAAGACGAACAAAATTTTACATAAGTAAAATTTTTAACAAGATATTATTTACCAGAGGAAAGGAGTACGCGTGTTCAAATTTGTATGACGCAATCTGGTCTCAAATTTTAACTTTCGGTCTCAAATTCGACAGAAAATAGAAATTTTTATTCAAAATTCTCATTTAATGAATTTTGCTCCAAAGGTTGACATGTGAATAATTCTCCATCATAATAGTCACGGGATTTAAAATATCTGTGAGTATATTAGGTAAGAAAACAAATATTAGATAAAATGATTTAGTCAAATTTTGCCTTAATTTTCATGGTTGGGAAAGTTTGCTAATTTGAAAGAAGGGTTAAATTCTTTCCGCAACTTTTTTCTTCAATAACGTAGGGAGATTTAATCTTTGTTAAAGCAAAGGAATAAATTAATTTCATGTAAATTAGTTACTTTAATTTTTTGCCATAGAAGAAAAAAAAAATACATCATGTTAATGAACATACTTTTACTGAAATAGTATACATGTGGATTCGTAGCAAAAAGGGAAGCTAGGAAACAATAGTAAAAAGTCTATATTAGGGGAAAAGGGGCGGGGGGGGGGATGGTAACGGCAACTTCCGTCTTCAGAAAAGTATTTACAAATGCAGGAAGTTTGCGGTAACAAATTCTTGAATTTTCAAAAAGCGAAAAATACTTTTATTAAATAAGTTTATTAACTGAAAGAAAAAAGCTGAGGTCTTCCAGTTTTTTGAAGTTCTAGTGCTTCTTATTTTTTTTACAACTGATGATTAAAAATTCATAACGTTTGCAAGATTGACGAATTTTACGTAAAACTGTTCAAAATATTTTTTAAACTTAAATTAATTGAGTAAAAATAATGCAGGGAATTATGTGGAGTAGAAGACTGATTTTGAGTGGGAATGTAGGCTTGATTAGTTCTAGAGAAAATTCTTTGCTATTATTGATTTATGAGAACATAAAAAAAAAGTTGCACCCCATAAAATAATTTATCTTTGCATTTGTCATTTTCCTATAGTCGAGAGGAATTCATGTAGATACTAATATTCAATAGATTAATCAAACGTTTTTTTTTTTCTTTTTGGAATTCCATGAATTACCTTGAATATCTTGAATTGAAAATGCTTCCATTTTCAAATGAAACTCTTGTGTTAGTGTATTTATATTCGTAACCAATAATTCAAAAATTAGCTCTCAAATGTTAGGGATATAAATAATCGTAAATGTAAAAGATTTATGTCAAAAGAGAATACTGAGTTGGGAAATTAAATCTTAAAAAATAATTATAATTAGGCATTGCACACAGTTTTGCACACTTTTTTATACACAGTGTATTCAAAACATCACCTTTCCACTGAAATTCTTATGTTTATTAAAAATGATATTCTAAGCTCTCAAGTTTGAAATCAATATTCGACTCTCAAAAATGTACACTTGCTAAGCACTCATCTAAGAAAAAAAAAACCATGATCATGAAAGTCAAGGTAGTTCAGTAATATGTAAATTCGTGTTATGAACTTTGACATCACAGCAAAATTTACCCCCAAGCGTTAAGTGAAATGCAACAGGAAAAGAATAAAATAACGGCTAAGTTGATATCGAAAGAAAGAGTTGTTTGCAAAAAAAGAAAAGTATAAAACGTTGACAAGATGATTCTCTAACAATAGCTCGCATTGCCCTAAGGGAAACTGAAGAGCTCGTGAAACAATTTCTTTCAAGGTTGTTCAACTGATGTTTCAAACTAGATGTTCCTTGAACTTATAGTATCCAGGGAAGTACACGAGAGAGAGTTCATCATTTTGAGAAAACTATACTTTAATTTAACACATCACTTGTACTAAAGGTTTTTGTGAAAGAATAAACTCTGGTGCTTACTCTTGAAGGTAAAAATCAATGTAGTTATTAAATTATATGGAAAGGAAAGTAGTGTATTTTACGTTGGCTCTACCTTATAACAGCTTACGGGTAGTACAGTACCTTGTATTTAAGGAGCTTATTATTAAAATCTAGCAATACAAATTGAAAGGAGGTCATAAATGTAACATTTAGGTCCAAATAGGGAATCTGTGAGTTTCCCCTTGTAAATTCTGGAAACTGAAATCCTACAAACGCAGTTTTAGGTTTTCTTTGGACGCTTTTCACTCCTTGTGCTTCACCAGAGTGTAGTTGAACTCAGTAACTATTTGCTTTTATGCTATGCTCAACCATACGAACTGCTCTTTATACCCTTACCTGATGAATTATTTAATGCTAGTACTTGCTTTTCAGCAATGCTCACTGCTCTGTATAAGCGACTTTTTTTTTTCATTTTAGGATTTCAACATATATGATAAAATGTTCTTAATTTAAAAAAAAAGAAAAGAAAAGAAGTCCAATACATTTTTGAATTTCTACAGTTGATTTCAGCTTTTGGCAGTGCTTATTTAAATGGGAGGTATTTTTAAAAAAGTTGTTACATTGCTAAAATTAGTGTCCTAAATATTTTTATAATCTACGTTTTAAGGTGGGAGGGGCGGAGTAGAGAAAGAATAATATTCATTTATTCTAAGCATTTCAGAAAACTGTCAACTCAAACAACAACTGATATTTGCTTGCTTTAGCTATAGCATCCTTCTGTTGAGTCGTTGCCGTCCCATATTTGATTACTAAGAGCCTTATATCTATCGTTGATTATATACAATATTCTATTGACCTTCGCTATATCGGCCATCATTTTATCGCTAATCGGGCGTTTCTTCCCTATCTCCTAATAAATTAAAGGTGGGGACAAAACCGCTTCAAATAAACAGAGATGTATTCTATTCCTTTGAATTTGCTGCAATTCAAATTAAACTTTAGATTCTTATTTCTCCAAGAAAGATCAGAAATATGTTTATTTCCTTTTTCGTCTTATAAAAGTAAATTTATCTTTAATTGGTCATTTAGTTTGGTAGCTCTACTACGAAAAAGTCTTCCTAATGTCAAGGAAGTACGCGCAAGGCAGTATAGACTTTACTGTGTGTTTTATGAAAAATATTTTTATTTAACCTCTGCTATGTCACGGTTCCAGATACATGGCGATTTAATAATCTCCCGACATGAAATACTGGGAAAGTGGCTGCTGCAATTTATCATTGCTCTACTTTAAAATTTGCTTAACGATCACAGTTTCGGTTTTTGTACAATCTACATGAGAGCCACCGCTCATGTGGACAATACAAAAATCCCCCCCCCCCTCTCTACCCCTGTAGCAAGCTGACTGGTTTAGTACGCTTTTAACAATCTGCAGCCATCATTAAGCTTTCCATTTATGCTAACTGTAGCCCTATTTTCAACCACTTTTTACTCTCTAATTATACAGGGTGTCCTCTCCAATCGTGGACCAATAGCTAATTTCTAAACCGTTAGAGATAAGCATAGAGTTTATTTAGGAAAAAATCTCCAAATTACGAAAGGAATTTTGGGTCTATTCAATGTTTTTCAAAAAATCAAATTTTGAAAGAGTTACGAAATTTAAATTTTTATACAGCCCCCCAGTCCTATCAATCATATTTAGTAAAACATTCTTGACTCTGTAACGTTTAAAACTAAAAAAAAATCACTCTTCTACCACAAAAATTGACCGAGTTATGACATTTTGAAAAATCAAGATTTTGAAAGATTTCGCATACGGTCCCTTAAGTGATCTCTCGATGACGTCATGAAATAATGCAAAATCTTGATTTTTCAAAACGTCATAACTCGGTCAATTTTTGTGGTAGAGGAGTGATTTTTTTTTAGTTTTAAACGTTACAGTGTCAAGAATGTTTTACTAAATATGATTGATAGGATTGGGGGGCTGTATAAAAATTTAAATTTCGTATCTCTTTCAAAATTTGATTTTTTGAAAAACATTGAATAGACCCAAAATTCCTTTCATAATTTGGAGATTTTTTCCTAAATAAACTATATGCGTATCTCTAACGGTTTAGAAATTAGCTATTGGTCCACGATTGGAGTGGACACCCTGTATATGCACCGTGGTTCAACAAAACGTTAACAAACAAAAGAAAAAAAAACCCGAAACCGTTACCTCTTCAAACGGTTCTGCAAAAGTTATTAGGCAAAAGAAGACCTGTCGGGTAGCCTAGCAATCTTATGCAGCATTACCTCTAGTTCTTGGGCTGTGATCTACAGAGTATTATTACTGTTAATGTAAAAGCTTCGTGCCTATCCAGACCTTGCAAGAATTTCAAACAAGAAAAAAAATGCAACTCTTTGTTGTCTCGAAATTAAGCACTTCATGGTTTATTTTTTCCGTTTAATGGTAATGACTAAGCCCGCAAAGAGGGAATATGAATGGGAGGAGTTAAAACGAACAAACGTTCTCTTAAGCAATCCTTGGAGTCATATCGAAATTAAAGAGCAGGTGCAAAATGATTAAAGACTAAAAATCTCTTTCGTTAAGCTGTGGAGGTTAAGAAACGGAATTCTTTTTGCGAAAAGAAAAACAATGTAATTGCTTGATTCACTTTCATTCTAGCTCTGGCTTAATTCTTCAACCACTTAAAACCGATAGCCAATGAAATAAATAAAAAATGAAACTAAGTAGAAATTGCCAACGAAAGGGAAATATTTCTATAACTATATTGGCGGAACGAGCAGAGGTTTGTAGGATACAAACAAAAGTGGCTTCAAATGGCATGGATATTTGCAATTGCCTTTAACGGTAATAGGTACCATTTAATAGCTCGTAATTGCCATATTTAAGTGCTTTTATTGCTACCTGTCAGCAGCTTTAACGAAAAATGGAAGAAAATAATTGAAGTGGATAAATAATCGGTTTACATCATACGGTAGCTACCATTTCTGATCGTGCCCATTTCATAGGTCTGCAATTTGTACACTTTTCCATGAATGAATTGCAATACATTAATTAAAGATCACCGAATCGATGTTTTAGGTTATTTGGAAGGAATTACATGATCAGATAATAAAAAATAAACTAAAACAGGATGATTTTTTTTCTGCTTAGGAAGTTTATGAATTATTTCTTTGTATATTAATAAAGTAGCGTCTATTTCCGGCTGTAGTAAAAATGAGGAAATATTCCGGTCTGAAGTCAGTTCAAGCAGCGCAGTAAGTCTAAATTAATGAAAGTGTTGAGGAATTAAGATTATTAGTACAATAAATAAATAGGAGTTAAGGGAAATCATTCCATGAATGAAAAATTCACACAGAGTCGACGAGAGGTCATGTCAGCCTAAATCGGTATATAGTGTTATTTTTATAAGATTATAATAAGGGTTAGGGTCCCCGATAATCATACTGACTAGGGCCCGCATTGACTCTCGATGGCCCGGAATTCACAACAAAAGAGCTATTTTTAATTTGTGGGGAAAACGGAAAACCATTTGTCTTCAGAACAAGGCATACATTTTCGTAACTATAAATGAAATTTCTGGCCAAAAATTTTAGACAAAGCTCCAAACATGAATTACATGAAAAAAGTATAGGAGGGGACGATTTGAATATTTAAATCTTATTTGAAATTCTTAACACGGAGTTTTTTATCTGCCAAATACAAAAATGATCGTTTTTTTCCAACTATCCTTCATTCATACTAAAAATGACCAGATTTAAACCCATATTTCAGTTAATTGAGTACAACAATACAAAATACGATGAATATCCGTTGCTAAGCTTCTTAATTTTTTGAAAAAAAAATTTGTTTTAAAAGTTTATTGTAGATTTTCCAATTTTCCCTGAGCAGCCCTAATAACGGTTCGAAAGAACACAACACGTGGCCTAAAAATATTTTTAAAAAATCAAAAAATTTAAAAAAGAAACATGAAAATAAATAAATAAAGTAAATAAGAAGAACAAAAAGAATAAATGAACTGCCCTAAGAAAGAACTTATACTAGCAGTAGTAATGCACTAACTTCACGCTTTACGTGTTCCTAGGTACCTCTAAGGTTAGCTTAGCTCATTAGGAAATCGAATTTAAGATTAATTTTAGCTGCCCTCTTGTTTAGACCTTAACCTCACCGTTATGTTTCAAATGCAGAGAGACCTTTCAAGGTTGGCAAGCACTTCCTGCTTACGCTTTTGATCATCTTTTACCAAACAGCGTAAAAATAACGCATTCATGCCTTCGGAGACTCCATTTTGACACTTTGACAGCTTTTCTTGATTCAGTGAGCTATTTGTCCCCGACCTTGTGAACAAAGACGGCATGGTCAATCATCCTTCTAGTCTACTTTCTCAAAGACAGTAAAACCGTAGTTGAGCGTGTAACCACGAGGCGAGTAGGGTTGAGCTTTATTTATTTGTCTTGGACATACTCTGTTTGTCTTTCCGGATTCGCTTTTGAACTAGAAATTTGTTTATTTTGCCTCTGTTAAGGCGTGATAAATACCGTGATATTTTGTGCATCGCATTTCTTATACAAATATTTTTTTCTCCTCCAAAAACTAGAAATAAAACGGGAAAAGGGGAGGGGGATAGGATCCAATTCAGAGAAACCTCTTTAAAATGTGGTAAACAGGAGATTACAGTATGCTCAAAATTCAAAGATGAGTTTAGTAAACCTATTTGTATGTCTTTTCCTTTTTATGTTAATCCAGCGCAGGTTTACTAATTAGAACTGGTGAGTATAAGTTACGCTTTACGTATTTATTTATTTATTTTTAACTTGCGGATCTATGTTGGTTTTACAGTTGTTAGTAGTCCTTCCAACACTTCGGATTTAAATCAATTAAGGTATAGTATCGCTCTTTTTTACGTTAAACCGGTGCAGGTTTATTAATTAGAATTAGTGAGTATACACTATATGTTATTGAAAGTTTTTTTTAGAGCTACTCCAGCTATCCCCAAGCTACGCAACTGCCCTGCGCATAGGTATTCAGCTAAAACGGAGTTCCACCTTAATGGTGCTCGTGCAAACGGAAGCCGGACCAAGTCTGCCTTAAATTCACCAGACTAATTTATTCGGGTTCGGATACACGAGTGACTTTCGTAAAAATAACAACAACGTTAAGTCAATTGCTAAAACTCAAAATGAACGAGAACAAGTGTTTTACGCATTACAGAAGATGAAATTTTCACTACTTACTCGTTTCACTTCTCATGTGGATAACTAGGGTGATGAGATCGCCGACTTGAATTGGACTTTTCACTCGTATTCCAGATCTGCCGTTCCCTTCGAGAATTTCCATGTTACATTGTGGGGCCTGAGCGTTGAAGACAACTGGGTTTCCGGTGCGGGGTCTGACGTCAGGCCTATATATGAGAAAGAAGATCGGACAAAATTTTATTCAGTGAGTCTGTTTCGTAAAAATAAATAAAATAAATGCAAAATAAAGTAAAAATTGCAAGATGCACCGAAAAAACTGCATGATTAAATCAAGTTTTCACTTCTCCTTTATCCGCGCACAACTAGTTCGGAGTTCAGGGCACTCTGTTTTAAATATTTCATGAAATTGAAAAATTTAAATTCAATGAGCTATTAACTATACTAAAGTTCAACATGAGTTTCACAATCCTGTAAAATTTGAGTCATGAAAACGTTTTTTAACTGTAATAACTGACTTTTGTGTTATTTAATGCTCTTAATTTCATTACATAAGGATTTTTCACAGTATCGGCTTAAATACATGAACGAAAATTCATATTTTACCTATACTGGGAGAAAGGTCTTCTTGAAATAGCTGTGTTTTATTTTAACTAACTGTGTGTGATTGATACATTAAAAAGTTATATAGGATTTGCTAAATATATATTAGTTGGAAATTATATTAATTTTAGCAGTTACATTTATTTAATGCATTTTGGAGCTACCAGTAGCAGCTACTTCCTAGTTACTGGAGATTCAACTAAAGACTTTTTAGTGGTAAAGCGATCACAGATTTTTTTCCTGAAAAACGAGGATAATTATTTTTCAGCAAAATATAAACTTATACATTGCAAAAGTACCGAGCATAAAACATTAACATTCATGTTACTTTGCTGGCAGTTATTTTTAATCGACCAGGGGCGCGTATCTGATAGATATATGTTAGTAGTAATAACCTTACTAAAGTGAAACCTTAAATTATATTTCAGTATTGGTACTTACGCAATGCTCAGCACTGGAAAGCTCAATGTTTTCCAATAATCAAGAGGATATTCACAGGCTACTCTAAAGTGCTCGTCAGTACGCTTTTCAATCAAGGAATTGTACTGAACAGTGACCATATTTACCAAGTACTGACTACGGCCTTTCTGTGGGTAGAAAAATAAATAATTGTAAGTAAGGCAAATATGAATCAGTCAACAAATGATTTTAAGTAATACTAATATCAATTGGTAAGCAAATTTAAGTAAGGTTAATATGGATCAATCAAAATTTGAAATATTACGAAGCATTAGGTTAAGGTTGCTATGGGAGATGGTTGGGTCACTTCCATTGGGTCCCCTTTACGTGAATTCTGGAGTATCAAGAGCCATGCCAAATTTGGCAACAATCAAACTTAAACTGTGGATTTGTATAAGAAACTCCTATGGAGGATAACAAACTCCTCTTGGGGCCTATGGAGCTATAGCCTCCAAGAGACGAAAACTCCCCTGAGTGAATTACAGGTTATTAATGGACCTTTTTTTAAAAATCTGTTGAGAATTCGACTTGAACTGTAGATTTATATAAAGAACACACACACATACCATCCATTTTTATGTACACACTTTTATGTAAATTAATATACCGCTTTGTGACTAGATTCCTGCTCATGGAACATAAACGTGAAACATGTGTAGTGTAATGTATCGCTAAGAATTTTTAGGCATTAAGTAGGGAAATACAAGAAAATTGCTCATAAGCAAGGCAATGGAATAATCTACGTTTAAAATGTTATGAACTAAAAAAAGACGAAAGCAGAACATGATATCCTGAAATTACTTTTTGTGAAAAGACTATGTCCTTTTTTGAAGCTGTATAATGACAGAAGGAATATACATGAACCTCATGCTGATGAATCTGTACGAAATGTTTTTAACTAATTATTCCCTAAAGAGGGAACTCAAAAAAAGAGAGAGAGAGAGAGAGAGAGAGAGAGTAGGTGGGAAGGTGGATAAATAAACTTTTAAAATTGTTCCGACATAAAAAAAAATATGTAATGCAATGACTGATGTAAAATATATGAAAGATAAATTGGGCCAGAATTCATTTAAATAATAGAACAAATATTTAGAACGGAATACCCATGCCTCATGTTTATGAATGTGTAAAAAATATTTTAATTTTTAGTTTTTTATTGATTATTTCCTAAGAAATAAAAAAAAAATAATAAAAAACATTGAAAAAAGAAGAAAGAAAAAAACTTTTAAGTCATTTTTTATGAAAAAAAAAAAAAAAAGGCTCAACAACAACTGTTGTAAAATCAATGAAAGCTGAATTCTGTAAGTATCCCTTTAAAAATAGAGCAAATATTTTTTTGTTTCAAATAAATCAGTGGTGCCCACACATTTTTCTAATCCAAGGCCGCCCGAATATTAAAATCCTTTTTTGCGGGCCAGAACACATACAAAATTTCAAAAAAATTAAAAACAATCTTCATAATGTATATGTAAAATAAAAGAAACGAAAATTAAAATCCAATAATTGTTTTTGCTATTACTTGATACTTCTTTTATTAACCCTTTATGCCCTTAATCAATTTGTAAAGGAATTTTCATGCATATATACATATATATGTATATATTAGTTGAAAATGCATCAAACAACATGTACAGAGTATACAAATTTTGACAATCACTACAACTTAGGCCTCCCGAACCAGTACTAACCGCTAAGAAATTTGTTTCCGATCGCTGACACAAACTGTCGGCTTCTCAGCTAAGTTCAAGGAATGGTACTATCAAGTACCAGCAGAATTCCAGCCGTATTGGATTTATAATACCAAATTAATGTAAGCAGTACCTTAGAGTATCGTCAGGTCAAATTAAATTTTAGACAGCTTCTTCGCAAAACATACACTGCTCGACATTGAAAATGCAACACCAAGAAGGAGTGGTCAGAAATTCATGCAAATTTTACCGTAGACGCACGTCACTGAGTTATGCAAATGATATAAAATGCGCAGCTCTCCGACGCACGTGAAGTAAGATATAAGAGAATGAAGTTGAAAAGTAGGCTATGTTCATGTTGGTTTTTCTGCCAGACTAATTATCGGAGAAATTTGGTTTTTGTCTCGAAGGATACGTGTGATAGGAGGAAATGCCACGCCGTCCTCAACAAAGACACTTCCAGCATATAGACGGCTTTACAAGGGGTATGGTGATCGGACTGAGAAGGGGAGGTTGGTCCATACGTCAAATTGCAGCTGATACCTACATGGATGCAAGCACTGTGCATCGGTTGTGTCGGAGATGGTTGGAAAGAGGAAATATATAGCCACATTGAGGGGTGCAGGTGCAGCCAGAGTGACGTCAGACCGCTTGGATCGACGGATTCACCGACAAGCTGTGGCGGACCCGCAAGTCACTTGTACGTCGATTCTGAAGCACGTGCAAGGTACCCTGGATGTTCCTGTGTCGACCAGAACCATTTCCCGTCGACTGGTTGCACGTGGCCTGTAATCACGGTGCCCGCTAAGAAGACTGCCATTGACCTCACAGCACAGACTCCAACGTTTGGAATGGTGCCGGACCAAAGCGACGTGGATGGCAGAATGGCAATCCGTAGTGTTCTCAGATGAATCCCGCTTCCGTTTGTCCAGCGATAGTCATCGCATACGTGTGTGGCGTCGACGTGGAGAAAGATCGAATCCGGCAGTAACTGTGGAACGCCCCACAGCGCGACAACGTGGCATAATGGTTTGGGGCGCTATTGCAAACAATTCCGTATCACCTCTAGTTCGTATTCGGGGCACTATGACGGCCCAACGATATGTAGATAATGTACTGCGGCCAGTGGCAATCCCCTACCTTCAGGGTCTGCCAAATGCAATTTTTCAACAGGATAACGCCCGGCCTCACAGTGCTCGAATCAGCCAACATGCTCTACGAGGTGTACAGATGCTTTCCTGGCCACCATACTCTCCTGACTTGTCACCAATCGAACATGTGTGGGACGTGATTGGACGCCGTTTGCAGAACCTGTCACTGCCTCGTTCAGAGGACGAACTGTGGCAAATGGTTGAAAGGGAATGGAGTGCTATCCCTCAGGACAACATCCGCAGGCTTATTGACTCCATGCCTATACGTGTTTCTTCGTGCATCGCTGTCCGCGGTGGTCCTACTTCTTACTGACCCGACGCCGTCCTCGCTCTAAATTTTGCTTATTTATTTTGAAATAAATATCACTTATTGTTCCATGCTGTCTCTGTCTTCTTACCAAATTTTATCATTTTCTGACCACTCCTTCTTGGTGTTGCATTTTCAATGTCGAGCAGTGTATGTATACATATCTCTAAGCATAGTTACCAGCTGTTTTAAACTCTAAAAACGGACATCTTTGCTTTTGTGAATACACTATAACCTTTCTTCATAGTGACTAAATTTCGTGTACTTATAATTTGAAGGACAGTTGCAGCAGCAATAATTTTGTATTATTAGGTATCATTTGTTTCTTTTATAAACATAGGGAAAAAAACAGATGCATAATTTCTAACCCATGAGTTTTTTTCATGTTTTTTTTTTCTCTTTCTTCATGATTTTGCTATGTAAACAATTTTCAAGTATGATTTATATGTAGTGTTTCAAATTTTTGATGCGCTAACCGAGAAAATACGATAAAACAGGATTGTTTTAATTTCTTTATCTGGACTAAAACATCTATTAGTAATAACATTTAAAGTGCTCAAAATATCCAAATTATTCATATTTTTTGAAAACTGGTTTTTAAATAGATAAATACTTACTCGTTTTCCGACTTCGTAGAGTTCAGGGGTGTTTTCATCCATTTCTCGCTGTCCAAGAGTACCACAACGATCCAGCATAATATAAAATTCATAATATCTCAATCCAGTTCCGTTTACATAGCTGCATGAAGAGTCATGAGAATATCCAGAACTGTAAATCACGCCATCAAAATGACTATGGAAACTCATTTTAACTTTGATTGATGTGTCGTAGCATTCCGTATCAATATCTGTAAGGAATTATGACAAATGTGTAATGATTTCAGCAACAGACAAAAAGTTGAGTATGCGAAGAAAAGTTAATGCTTCAACACACGAAATCAAAGTAAGATAAACTGTAGAACAAAACTATTAAATACAAAATTTTACTTACGTCCCATTTTTGTGCTATTTCTGTTGTATGACACAGTTCCAGAATAGGACGATTTGAAAGGAGTTGCAGTCGTTGCGAAGGAAGGTTGGTTGTAGTTTACTCCATAATTAGGTTTTGGATAATAACTTGATGGCCTGGTTCTTGTTCCACTATATGGTGCTTGAGTACTAGCTGTTGTAGTCTGACCTTTAATAGCATGAACAGGGGGAGCAGTGTAATATTTTACTGTAGAAATAGTTGGTGCAGCAGTAGCAGTACTTGATCCTTGTGGTCGTTTAACGATTGATGGGTTATATGGTTGCCCAAAACCTGTCGGCTGCATGTTCGGCTTGCCGCGATTTGGCTTAAATGATGGTCTGGGGCTTGTAGGTCTTGAGATACCAAAGTGATTATTTATCTCCGCTGGAGGCCTAGAAAAGTTTGGTTTTTGAGGATTGCTATCTTGAGATGGTCTTGGATACTGGTAAGAAGGCCTTGCTGAATCAATCTCTTCTGGTGTAGGTCTGCCAAAATTGGGTTTATTTGATACTTGTTTGTTATCTGTGCTAGGCCTTGCAGGTCTAGTCTGATCAGGTTCTTGTTTAATTGTGGGAACACGAGAATCTGGAGCAGGTGGTCTAAAGTATGAGAAGTGATGCAATGGTGTGTCAGGACGAGGGGGTCTCACAAGCTCTGGACGAGAAGATGCTACCGCTGGCTGAACTGGACGCCGTCTCAAATCAGTGTACATATCCTCCTCTTTCACACCAATGCGTTTGTTAGCTCTAGAACTTGCTTCCATGGATTGTGTCGGATAATTATCTGCCCGCATATCTTCTGATAAAGTACTAGATTCACGAGAAATGTGTGTACCCTCAGTATTATCATCAGTAATTACTTTTCTAATATAATCTGTTGGCGCTTCAGACTCTTCTATTGTTCTCTCAGTGCCAGTTTCGCTTCTGCTCATCACTTCTGATGCTGTGAAAGATGCTGCTGGTGGTTCTGCTATTAGTTCCTCAATATTTTTTTCATTCTCCCATGCCTCAGAATCAGCTTTATCTAGTAAAACTCTAGGCATTTTGGTGTCTTCATCAGTCGTGGTCAGTCTTTCAGATGCGTTTCCAACGTTATACTTTGGAGTAAATGACATTTGATTATGTAGTGTGGTGCTCGGAGTAGCTGCTTCTTCAGTTATGTCTAGTAGTCTTCCCGACTTTGGCTTCAGGCTGTGAGAATTATCTTCAAAAATTTTGGACGACGTGCTTTCTGCAGATGTGTTATTTTCGGGCTTTCCGTCGAGAGCTGCGTTCTCCGTCATCAGAGAAAGATCCATTCCCATAGTGCTAGTTTCATGACCATGTCCGTCGAGAGCTACGTTCTCCGTCATCAGAGAAAGATCCTTTCTCACAGTGCTAGTTTCATGACCATGTCTGTAGAGAGCTGCGTTTTCCGTCATCAGAGACAGATCCATTCCTATTGGGCTAGTTTCATGACCATGTCCCTCGAGAGCTGCGTTCTCCGTCATCAGAGAATCCATATCCTTTCCCATATTGCTAGTTTCATGACCATGTTCTAGTGCTTTTTCATTAACCAATTTGTTCATTGGATCCAGTCCCGTAGCGTTTGCAGTATCATCCTTATCAAGCGGTGCCTCAGTAATATAATACGTTGCTGTTAAGCTAGTGGACAAGGGTTCTTTCAGAGCTTTTGCGGGTTTAGTGAAAATAACGCTTTGATATTTTGGTAAGTCCGTTGACACATTTGAAACTACGATTTGGGATCTTTTTTCGATTCCGTAGTTGCCGCTTTCAGTTCCAACATTGAAGATATGTTCCTTGCTAAAGTTTAGCTGTTTTCTGTCTTCCATGTCTCTCCCCGTGTACGTTTGATCTCCAAGATTTAAATTTGGGGTTACAGATGTATCATTTGAATACGTTTCCTCTGTGATTCTATCTCCTGTAAACGTTTCTTGCGTCATAGGTAAATCATAAGTAGTCGTTTCTGCGTCATCTTCCATTTTATCACATAAAACGAAGCTCTGAAAATAAAACACATGTTTGTTTCAAATGATGCATTTGCATTACATATCTGTTAATAACTGTAGATTGATTTTAATTGTGTAAATGCTGATGAAACGATGGCTTTTCATCAGCATTCATTAAAAAACACTATCAATCTATGTAGGTATTTATTTTTGCATTTAATTATACTACGAAATTTTAAATTTCGTAAGAACAAAATCATTCATAGGTGAATAAAAATAAATATGAAAAAAAAAAGACATGATTGCAAAATTTAGAAACTTTATAATCTACTTTAAACAAGCCGTGACCTTGAGGGGGGCACAGATTTCATCATTGATTTACGCGTTTGATTTATTTATCTTTTTTAGGGTGTTTTCTTTCGTTGGGCAATATCGTTAATATGAAGCTGGCTCAGGAATATTTATGAAGGTGTGCTATTATTCTCGGGGGAGAGATGAGCAAGTCTGTTAAATACATCAAGCCGATAAAAAAAAAAAAAAAAAAAAAAAAAAAAAAAAAAAAAAAAAAACTGAAAATTGACTTTGAATACATTTCATCGTAAGTTTTTTTTTAAAGTACATTCTTTATAAAATTTAATACTGGTTTCTCATGTTACAATTTTAAAATGAACCTGAGAACTGCATAATACAGTAATTTACGTATCATACATACTCTTTCAAGTTTTTTACAGAAGTTAATACTGTTATGTGAACAGAAATGTGGGAACTTGTGGGTTTTATCATCTTTGAAAATTGGTTAATTTTTCTAAAAATGTATAAACTAGGGATGCACCGATAAGCAAATTGGCCGATTACCGATTACCGATTAATCGGCTATTGATAATCGGCCGATTAATCGGCCAAGCCGATTACTGATCAAAATTATTATTTTTAATACTACCACTATCATCATCACTGTTTTCCATTCTTTTTTTCTTTTTCTTTTTCTTACGATTCCGATTTTAGAAATAGTTACTACTTTTTTTTAGAAAAAAAAAGTATTTTTTCCTAACTTCAAAATAATTTTAAAACTTTATCCAAGTTCAGTAAACCAATTTTCAAACCTTTAAACCGGTATTATTGTTAATGAAATTACCATCACACATGACATATTTAACACGTTGTTAATTATGGTAACTAGGCATGAAATTTAAAAAAGAAGAAATAGGGGAGGCTTTGGTGTGAAAACTTTAATTTAGGGGATCTTTCAATTCAAATTTATTGTTCAATTATTAGAAGCCACTAAATTCAAGACTTATTCTTTGTGAAAATTAGAGGTCTTCAAAAAGTGTTATAAGAAAAAAAGTATTGAGACATAAAAAATATAGCAAAATTGTCTCTATGTGTGCATTTATTCAAAACTGAAAAATTAATTAACTAAAAAATTTATAACAACTGTGAGGATTATTTTTTTTAATATTTCGAATTTATAACTTGGAATTTGTTATATTTTTACTCACTATACTTTCCTGCTACGTGTTGTACGTTTGTTTGAAGAAAAAAGTTCCTGTTAATAAATTTTTTTATCTAAGCTTCTTTTTCTAGGCACATAAAAAGTAATTTTATTTAGATCATAATTTCACTAATTATAAATAAAATGAAATACTCATGTTTTTGTATTCCAATTTAAAAGTTCAAGAATTTAATTATTCCTAATAGTGTCATATGAATATCAGCCGTGAGGGTAATCTTTTTATATTGAATTCAGTTTTATGTACTGTATGACCTATTTGTGTTTTTTATTTACTCTGTGCACTTTCATACTACATGTTATAGTAAGGATTGCATAAAATTATTTATTTACAGTTGATAATATTGTTTATCAAAATTTCTTGGTAAAATATACCTTAAAACATAATATTTAAAAAAAAAATTTCCGCCGATTAATCGGCAACATTTTACCGATTATTAATAATCGGCAAAGTGGCCGATTATGGCCGATTAATCGGTACTGCCGATTAATCGGTGCATCCCTAGTATAAACAATTTCTAGAAAAATTTAAACTGTATATCTACAAAAAGGATCATAGTGTACTCAAACAGAAAAATAGATGATGTATTCAACTTTGCGAAGGAAAAAGCTGCTTTGTTAAAAGCTTTGTGTATTTTATTTGTTGTACTTACTTGATTTGCAGCATCCTATTACGCATTAAAAAATGTAAATTAGGTTTAGTCTATAAAGTGTATAATATTGTACTTACTTTGAATTCATTTGTAAGCTGAACATAGCCTATTTGAGTAAGACATAATAATCACTTACTGTTCAACTTCAGAAGTACTTAAGCACATATTTACTTACTAAGATTCCACGTGAAGCATAAAAATTGTCTCGAACTCAAAACATTGTGGACAGCAAAGCAGTAGCTGTGTTCTCATTAATTCAGTACTCAGCATTAAAAAAATAACTTAATTAAATCAAAACAATGCATTGACATATAAATAATACGTATTGCTGGAAGGGCGCAAGTCAACTTACAAACTCTGTTGACTTATGCCCTGTTAGCTAAAACTGATTCATATGCTCCGATTGTACATAAGTAGCACTAAAGATGATTATTTGTAATTCGTTGAACTTTTCATTTAAATGAAATTACTTAGACTTCTTTGAGACGTTTCAACCTTTAGTCATGCCGAAATTCAATGAACTTTGTTAAAAGTATATTATATATATTTTCTTTTGTTTTGAAGATTAATCTTAATGATAAATATGATGGTCCTATTCAAGGGCAGGTTCTTTTCACAATATGGAAAATATTAATAGCTCAAGAAAATTAAAAATCTAATGATAAACTAGATAAATTAGTAGATTATTTAGTGTAATTATAAGAAGACAATTATAACGACTTAGCAAAAAAAGCGATGAATCACAAAGTAAGAAACTTAAAAAAAAAAGAAGATTTGATTAATCAAGAAGTAACAAAAAAGGGAAAATTTTTATTATTAATTGAACTTTAATTAATTAGCATAAGGTGTACAAGATGTTGACATCAAAAGGCTTAAACTTTATAAGTCCAGTTGATTAATTACGCAGAAAAAAAAATGCCAAAGCAAAAGCCATTGAGCTCATTTAGGCAGTTGTTAGATTCGCAGTAGCTGTCAGAAACGTGCTTGTTTTTTGATAAGTAATGTACTAGCTAGACAACCAGAAGCTTCAAACTAACACCACACCGAAATATTTGCCTCTCAGGTAAAAAAAATCATATTTCTTCGAAAGTTTCTCTTGCTACTTTAGTTTGTTTTCACAGTTCGTTGAACGCATTGAGCGTAAATCATGATGTTATATTTCGAGCGAGAGCTAGATGGTGGCCTTCGGCTTTGTGCTCTTCGAAAGTAACTTCTATATCGGAGCGATTTTATTTTTATTCATTTGGTTTTTTAGTGTTCCACTTGTTGAATAGGTGCCTCAGGATAGATAAAAGGAGTATCGTGAGTTTCAATGGGGAGTGAAAGTCTTGTATTAGTTTTTCTATTTTTTTTTCTATGCATCAATGTAAGTTTTTACAAATTTCTGCGTAAAATCCAAGGAACTATTATTGTCACTTCACGATTTCATTGAAAATAGAATGTCAGAGATCTTTTTCAGTTCATGTTTTCTGCAAGAAAATGTGATATTTTTCCAATGAAATGTGAATATGCGTTGATAAAAAGGAAAATTACATTATTCACAAATGAAAATTACCTTTTGCATTAAAATATATATTTTCCACCATACGAATTAAATTATTTTGAATATTAGGAATGTACTTTCATGTCATAAGGAACCTAAATTTAACTTTTTAAATTAATTCTGTTTGTGCATGAATAATAAATTTTGGGTTTTACTCTCATCATAAACAAAATTCAGCATTATAATTAATGTGTTATTTATAAAGACAATGTTCCTTCCCTTTATAACAGTTCTATTTTAAACAAAATTCAATTTCTATATGAACAATTTTATTTCTACGATAATTATCAAACATGCTTTGCTACACATAAAATACACTTTCTTACCACTATAAAGGGATTGGCAATAAGTAAGCCACACATAACCAGAATAAGCCTAGCTAGCTCCATAATTATCTGAAATGAAAAAAGATATTTTTAGAATATATAAAAAAGTGAAAACAGTAATACAAATCAAAGTGAATCTTTTTTTCAAATATACCACAAGTACAAATTGTAAAATGACATTGCAATTAAGTAACAGTAAGCGAGATTTTCTGATTTTTCTTCTTTCATTTAAGCAGAGGTTTCTTCTGACTGAAAGAAGCTAATTGTTGATTGTAATGGAGGAAAATTCTACCTTTCTGATTTTTTTCTTTTCAGTTAAAAAGGCATTGAAAATCCTTGAATTCCCTTTATTAATGTTACCTCGAGTAAAATCAAAAATTATTTTCTATTCGATGCTATTCATAAGGAAATAAAGTTCTGTCCAATTGGATGCTCTTTTCTAGTCAAAAGTTACTCTAAGTCTCTTCCTTGGCAACACTTTTGTTGCTTTGTCACGGGAAAAATAGCTTAAATCGTCAAAAATTATTAAAGTTCATAGCCCTAATGCCAATGTCCTTGCAAAGGGAATGTTTACAAACTTGTGAAACAATCTATAAGACAAAATTCGCTTTCGCTCTTTCATTTTCCGTCATAAGTGAGTGATTTACTACCGGCTAAAATCACCTCTTCTGATGTCATTAGAAAAAGTGGAAATCCTGCTGTTTTTATGATGCCCACCAAATCAAATGACTTAAGGATTTCTATTGAGCTGGCACATTTTAGAGATGAAAGTCTTTACGGTGAACAAGTTAGAAAAAAAAAAATTTAATATTTTCTGAATGAAAGAAAACAATTTGAATTTTTTGATGTTCAGGCGTGGTGTTTATAAACACATGAACAATGCACAACGCTTTTTAGCATTCATTGTCAAACTAAGAGGATTTAATGCTGTGCTTCATCAATTTTCTAACAAGCTACGTTGGACAGGGAGGGTTTTCAAATTTTATTTGTGTTTTCATGGGCAGAATTAAGAATGTAGTTTGTGCTTCAGCAACAAAATATTCAAATCCTTTCTTGTCTTCAACATTTTTCTGAATTGCATTCATTTGTATTAAAATGCAGAAAATTCCGTATTTAGAATATTAATTTAAATCAATTTAACAATTATTTTTTGCGGCGTTTTGGAGTTTAAAAAATGGTGTCACATAAAAATTTGCGAAAGGGGATTATGATTTTTGACCAAGTGAACCACATAAATATTTGTTTCTATTTAGTTATTTTTTAAATTTAAATTGAAATATAAGTTTTATCATTGGTTAATAGTTCATACAATTTCGAAGAAATCGTTTATGATGCAAATTCTTTTTTAATGGACAAATTTTTTTTCATCAAATTTGCTTACTTTAATTATAGTCTTTCTAAAAGTTATTCATTATTATTTTTGAGGTTGTGAAAAAAATCAAAAATTTGATTTCATTTTCAACTAAAAAATATGTGTACTAAATCTACAATATAAAAAAATCGAAACATATTAAACTAATTTGAGTTGCTCTTAATATCGAGTAAAGGGTATTCTAGAATAAACGAAAATACAAATTGGTAATTTATTTGGAAACTAATAAATGAAAAAAACACTAGCGTATTTCATTAATATGAAAACGGAAATTTTCTAAATTTATTGTGTCTAAATAGTTCACCATATGTAACTAATTATGATAAAAGATATTTCTCGACGAAAAGTTTCGAGGAAGGTAATATATATTGCATGTTGATTTAACTGCTTCTACACCGAGTAGTCAGGACTAAAACAATAAAAGAACCTTCCACTAATAAATGGTATTCGTTGAAAACCGCCAACATTGCAATTATATGAATGTAGCAATTTTATAACGTTGACCGAAACCTAGTAGCCCTTACCCAGGTATCACAAATAACCTTTAAACGTTTTATAAACGTTTTTAAGCGGTTGTAACAAAGTTAATAACCATTTTACAACCTTTAAAAAACGAAGTGTGCTACTTGGGTAGGCGGTCACTAGTTATGAATAAAATGTATTGTTCGTTTTAATACAATTTGGAGGGAAGAGGGGATAGAAATTTTTCTTTTATGTTTGCCAAAAGCGGTTACTTACTAAAAACAAAACTATTCATAATTGCAGATCATGATAGATGCCCCAATTGTTACTTTGGGATGAAAACATTAAGCAGATTTTAAAGAATTTTATAGGCATTTTACCTAAAATAAAAAAAGAAACTCATTATCAGAAAAAGTGAACACATTTCACCAAATGAGAATTAACCCTACACTGCATGATTTTTTGTTCCTTGAAAGACATATGTATGCATTTTAGTGTGATAAGAAAACATTGGAACACATTTTTAAAAAATTGATTTTGAGGATAGATGGTTATATTAGCTTTAAAGATACCTAATACTTGCTTTTTATGTTTTAGTTGTCTTATGCATGGTCATAAGGAAAAATAAACCATGTATCCAATTGGCAACGCTATGTAGTGTTGGGTTAATACCTCTTTCATCTACAGTTTCCGAAAGTGACCAACTTGTTCAAGAAAAGTTTAAAAACTTCGAAAAAATGGCCATTATGGCAACATACCAATCTTTTCCTTAATCATTAGCATCAAAATGAAGCAATAACGATGCCTAAGAAAAATAACTCGCCATTTTCACCAATGGGAAAACATCTAGAGGTTTGATCTGCCAAACTTGTATCCGGCTTTAGAAAATCAAATTTCATCCTTATTTATGTGTATCAGATATTTCTATTATACGAATCCAAATCCGTTTAGTTATCGGGTTATACCTTTTAATGCGGTAAAAATGTTTAAAAATTACCAGTAAGAGGAAAAATTCCTTGTCTCGGCTGCCCAAGAAAAGAAAACCCTAGACTCGGAATTTTTATTATTTATTTTTGATTTTGTTATTATTTTCAGAATTTAAGACAGTAGTCTTGTGCGTCACGTCATAACCCGTTTAGTGTATTTTAAATATAAATTTGTTACTACTTAATGTTAGTTTTCATTATTATACTGTCGCACAAAAATTTGATAGTATACTTCAAAGCAACATATTAACTAACTTATAAAGATTAGATTTCCCTAATTGCGTGTTGGTATTTCAAAAATAGTAAGATCAACCAGCATTTTACGATTTGCAAATTCTTTATATACCTAATGATGTATGAAAATAATATTAGGTTTTATTGAAGAAAACATAAGCTTCCTGTTGCTTACTTGGAATTTATTTTCGTTAACATGCCTCCACGAACAACAATACGCAATTCGAAACAACTAGTGAAGAATAAAAGGATCTTATCCAACTCGCCATCATATTGATTGTACGTGACTGGCATTCTTTACTTAGTGTACTCTTTTGTTTTGACTGAATATAATGCAGAAATAACTGCTCGAAATTCTTTAGATAATTTTTTCAAACGCATAGCTGTTTCGGCTTTATAAAAAGAAAACTATAGTCAATTTTATGCATTTTTGAGATTCATAACGTTTAGAAGCTGGAAGGCTGAAATATAGCTTGATATACGCTTAAAGTGATTCAAAACCAAAACAATTTTCTTGGTATGTATTTATCTCTTGTTGATTTCTTACTTTACAAAATCTTTTAAATTCATTTCAGCAATTTATTTAAATATATTTCACACAAAAAAAAATAAAAAAATAGTTCGTTGAAGGTTAAAAATTAAAGAATGGAAACTACCGAAACGAACTTCGCCATAATTTTCACTGTGATGCTAAGTATATTTGAGAAACTAAGCCTGTATTTGGATATTTTTAGCTGATCTTCGGGATTTTACAATGATAATTAATTTATGTATCTACATATTTGCAGCTAGGTTTATGCATCAAAAATTTGAGTTTATTGAAACAGTTTTGCTGGAAAACTCAAAAGAGTTGTAAATGAAATATACTTTTCTTGGATTATTTGACCAGTTGTTTGCACGAAAATTCAAACACAATTTTTTTGTGTATACACATCATGGTCTAAATCATCATAACTATTAGTAAATACGCCATGAAAATAGGCAAGATTTAATCTGTACTTTGTTCCGCTAGTGACGCTTAAGGTTTAGTCTATGTTAGGCATAACTATGTGAACTGTTGATAAGAAGCATCAAGATGAAAAATTGCAACGAAACGTGTCATTCTGAGAGCTTTTAGGTTTTTAAGGGATATTTCTCTCCCACACATTGATAAGTTTTAAAAAAGCCAAAGTACGGATTTTAACTGTTAATTCTAAGGTCAGAGCTTGTAGGAAGGTAAATGTTTTGTATTATTTTTCAACAGTACTGGGCTTTTGCTTTTCGTTTATCCTTGGTAATTAGGTTTGTATGAAGCTTAAAGTTTCAAAAATTGCTCTAGCTGTTGAGATCTAGCCGAATGTTCGGGGATTTTTGCTTAAATTTTTAAAATGTAGTGTTTAAAAGTAGATTAATTGTTTAAAATTATTTCTGACGCTGATGAATATTATTCCATCTTCTCTAGTTTTGAAAATTAAAATCAATGGTAGTTATCTTTTGTAGTCAAATTCAGTCTTTGCTTTCGCTTTAACGACCTATATTTCCGTAGCCATTAGCCATAAAGACTTGCTTTCAATTACAAAAATCGTCCATTTGATATGCTAAAGTGAAACATTTAAATTCTGAGTCGGAAAAAAATCAAATCCAATGCAACTTTTATATGCCTTCTTTATAAAGTATCAAGTTTTTGAGAGAAAAAAAAGAGAATAAATAAAGCAGCTTCCTTTTGATTTTTACTATGATCGACATCATAAAGTTGCAAGATGCCAAAGCAACTGTAAATCAATATGCGAAATTCGTAGGATGAGTGTAAAAAATAGTACACTTTAAACCATATACTGTGTAAATAAAAATACGTAATTCTCGAAAATGACAAACTTACAGCGAAAATACAGAAATTTAATCTTTAAATTATTGCTTAAAACAATTCTTTACATCACAGAAATAGTTTTCTAGTTCTTTGCTGTGGTTGGATAATGCTTATGCATTTGCAAACGGTCTGTTGCTTTGAATTGCATTTGTAAAGCTGATATTCAACTAGCGAATGGCTTTTCACTCTCTGATCTTATGCATTTTAAATTTTCAAATCATGCATAAAGTTTTGTCAGTGTCATTAATCGTCTCGAATATCTAACATTTCAAATATGAGATGAATTTAGATGACTTTTGAGTTTTAGTCTACTGATATTTACAGTCGTTATAGTCGAAGAGAATTTCTTTAAGGTTCAGCGCGCTTGTAAAAGCAAAAAATAAATAAATAAATAAATAAAAATAATACACATACAAAAAAAAAAAAAAAGTGAAAAAGATAACTATACTGAAAAAACTCACCCAAAAGTTTTTGCTCTTTCCCCCTCCCCACTACTTTGTTGAAAATAATCATTTAAAATTGTTTTCCTTCGCGAAAGAAATGTAAATGAATTTTGAGTTTTCATCATATTCGCAAATATGTTGAAATAGGGTTTAGTTTAAAATTTATGTTCAAGTAATGATTTTAGTTTACTTTCTACAACTAATGAAAAATGAAAGTGATTAAAGTTAAATGCCTAAAACTAATAAATTTTCAGTTAACATTCTTTAAATATGTGCATGAATTTTTAGTTATAAAGTAGGTATTATCCATGCATGTTGCACAGTGTACACAGTGTAGTTAACTTATTGTATGACGAGATTTTATTATTATTTAGGTATTTTTTTATTCCCATTCATTACTGATTACGGCATTTTCCTAGAGGCAAAATTTGGCTACACATGACTTAACAAACTTAGCTCATATTTATAATGCTATGTATATATATGTATATACTTTTAATGAAAACAATGTGAATAGTATTTTTTAAATATTGATAAACTTTACTTTAGCTTAGGTAAAAAAATAACGTTAGTCAATTGCTTCTGCTTTACTAAAGACATGAAAACCGTTAAACAGTTCATTTTCCTTGCTGTGTAGTTCTCATGACTCAGAGCTTACCTGCTAGGAATTTTAATAGCATTTAAAATCACTTATTTCTTCTGACAAAAAAAAGAAAAAAAAGTGACAAAAACTAGTGATGTTTTTTTCTTGATCAGATCATTTTCTGTGTCTAACTGAGAAGGAAAAATTGTAACATAACTTGTTTTACATATCCTATTGTTCTCTTAGTGGTAAAAAAAAAGTGTGAATATGCTTGCGAGTAATTTATTCTTTTAAAATCAAAAAACGGATTTATTGCTACCTTATTTTTCTAGTTATAAAACGTGACTAAATCTACGGTGTGAAAAAATAACAATTGATGAATTCACGCCTACAATCACATTCAAATCATTAAATCACACCAATTGCCAAAATATGAGTAAAAAGATTTTTTACGAAATAATAAGATTTTAATCAATACACTGAAAAGAATTACCCATATCAAAATCGAGTAAAGCGTATCTCTTATGAATTCGATTAACATTTTTGAAGCTTCTGTAATTACCACATTTTAATGTTTTTTTAGAATCTAGGTTGAAGGAAAGTTGTGGCAAAGTTTTTCCCGCCACTCTTCCATTTCAAGTCTAGAAACAATTTAAGCCCTGAATCAAAATATATTACAGAACCTATAATTTGCAAGTGAATGGAATTTAAATACAGCGAACGCTGTACATTCTATTGATAATCGAACACGTTCTTCGTCATGTCCAAGCAATCGATTTTTAGTTTGGTTTATACCAGAAGACAGCAGGTGTTAATCTCTACTCAGAAGAAAACTTGTTAAATGGCTTAAGGTTCCAAGCGGAGACATGAAAGGTCTAGGAATTTTTAATCAGATAATGACGACAGCATAAAGGTAGCTGATGTTGACCTTCGCCTTTTTTATTTTAGCCTTTGAGATCTATTATTGTCGAGCGACTTTCACTAGCTGGCAGATCAAGAAGAAAAAAAAAAAGCTTCAGTTTTTTATGGATAAAATTATGAGACATATTTGCTCATAAAGATAAATGGATTGCACTAAAGAGTAGTGATGTGTTTGGATAGCCCATAAAAATTTAACACTTTATGCTGTTTATGGTAGTATTCCAATTGCCTTGGGAAAGATTTTTTCTTATTCATAAATTCAAAATATGCATCACTATTTGTAAGCTCTACAATGTTATTTAATAGGTTTTAAAAAATTATGTATATTTCCTATTACAAAGAGAGTATTGTTATTTCTTGAGGACAATCTAATTTAGAAAGTCAAATACTTTCTTATAATGAGTTTTGTTTCTTTTTTTCAGTATACAGTTGAAATGTTAATGACTAAGATAGGAAAAATCATTGTTGAGAGAAACCGCATTCTCTAGAGTGGGTCAAGTTTACAGACTAAAGAGGAAAGAAGGGATTCTATCACATTTGTGCGGATCCAGCTTATGGTTTAGGAGATGGTTATTTTCGGAAAAGGAGGGGTCAAAGTAATATTTATGCAAAAATGGGGTGCATTAAGCTATTTTTTCGAAATAGAAGCCCTAAAAATGCATATTTCGGCTATATTTGTTTGTTTTCGGGAGAGGGGTCATGACCTCCATGACCCCACTCTGGATCCGCGCCTGGTGCGGATGAAAGTAGATTTGACTAATTTCGCGTTTTGCAGATTTACGTAGTTATGATTGATTATGTTGCGTTAGTATAAACGAGCGTAATAGTCTCTTTAAATAAATGAAGTTGATGGGCTATTTAAGAGAAAGACAAGCGTGTACAACATTCAATTGCTACGTTTATGCGGATGGAAGTAGCTTTGATAGATTTTGTTTAGTAATTAAAACTATCATTTTGGAGTCAGAAATGCATTTTGGTGTTGGTTGAAGCATGCAAGGAGGAGTGTTTCAAAGCTTCTTAAGGTTGATTTCAAGCACTCAATCAATTTCATTACTATTACTTTAGATGATAAATCATTTTGAAAGCAATCTCATTTTTTCTCTTAAGATTTTGAAATGTTGATTCTAAACCGAGCTTGTCGTATTGGCACAATTCATAAGGTAATTTTCCGAGAAATTATTTCCCAAGCTAGCCTAAAATAAGGTTCATCATTTGTTTAGCAATATTTATATATTCAAGGAAATGCTAAAGAAAATGTCAAACACATGCGTGCGAAACATTTAAAAAAAGTAAAAATTTATCCACAGTAATAAATATAATGTAAATTCAGGCCTTCGCAATATAATCATTAAAAAATCTTTAAAAACTGCGAACTAAAAATAGATATAATCACAATTTTCATTTTTTTTTTTTTTTAAATAACTCTTATGGGTAAATTAATTTTAAGTAGCCTATATGCGACGAAAGATAACTATTTTTTTATTTCCCAGAGTTCATGAGTTGATTTATTTGTCAACTGATAAAGATTTTAATCTTCAATTTCAGCTTTGCGTTAAGAATATTGATGTCTTCAACAATAAATGTTTTCAAAGTTTCCGCAGGCCATGAAAGCATTATTTTTCTTTTCTTGCGCCAAAGTTCCCGCGCTTTTTTAATCCGTCATAAATAACACAGGTAGTTTAACATGGGAAACCGTTCATTCATTGCCTTTGAAAAAAAATATTTTTCCGAATGGATTTTTATAAATATAGCATTAAATGAGAGAATAGACAATAATGAATTGTTTACAAATATGCTAGAGGTGGCAAGAGGAATACAAAATACAACAATCAACTCCTTTCCTATCAAAAATAATCGCTACTGTTGGTTCTTGATCAGATTACGAGAAGCAAATTATCAGACCATGGAACGTGTGTTCCCAGAACGGTCAAAGAAGAAACCGAACTGATTTTCTTATTTTCAGAATTCGACAAAAGCGAAAATGTGGCAAGAATGCGGAAGATAAAAAAAAAAGTGCCACAATGGAAAAGTTGACAATTTCAGATAGCCAATACTTTACGATGTATAGATTCATAATTGACGATGCGGAAACATCCTTTGCTCTCCTTGGCCATGACTCAAAATCCATCTTTGCTGCCGAAGAAAATGCAACGATAAATTTCCACCACCTGCTGATTCTCTAACTCTTGTCATGCAAACAGAGTTAATTTTTTTCTTTCGTTTTATACCACGGTTTATGATTACTGAATCTGATTTCATAGAAAGCTGTCATAAAACAGTCGGTGTCTGGCCCTTGCTTAATGAACATGGATTTTACGACTGTTAACCTAAGTTAATTTAAAACAGTATAGAAACATTCTCAGTAAGTATCATTTAATATGCGTATCTTTTCCGAAAAAAGGTCCATTAAAACTAATTATGCTGAGTCAAATATATTAATGTATTTTCTTGTTGCAGTTCTTATTGGGTCTTTGGACCATATTCTACACTATGAGACATTAAAACTTCTGCATAATTGTAACATTCTAGTACTTGGAATGAAAATTAAACAATATTATGATTCACATTTGCATTGTTCTTGAAATCCAATGTAATTGAAGAACGTCAAAGGGGGTCACAGAGTTTAACCATAGAAAAGTACGCAGGGGTATGCTTAGAAAATATTCCTCAGAAGTAATGCTTAATTTTGTTTTTTTGAATTTTTTTTTGAAAAATATAAGTTTTTCTTCTTTTTTAAAAAATAATGTAGTCTACTTTTTCTAAATGCAGATTAAACAAAAAATATCACTGTACTATTTTCCCCCGCATATGCTTTATTTATTTTAGAATTTATAAAAGCAAAAATTAATTTCATACACATTATAAATCATAAAAATTACGCCCCTGACAATAGTTACTTAATTCTGGAGAGAAAAAAAATTAACTATCTTAAATTTGTTGATAGACTTTGGTGATGCTATTAGCAGCAACAAAGGTAATTAAAGGTTTGGCGTAGGGAACAATAGAACGTCTGCATTCACGCTGATGTTAGCAAAGTCAACGATCTCAGATTAATAACAGTAGCTCGATTCCAAGTTAGATTATTAGTGAGACGAAAAGCTGTGATTATCGCTGTTTCATTCTACCCTTAGCAATAAATGTGGGAATCATCTTTCCAAACACAAGGCAGACGAAAAGGTCTTTCAGCTGTAATCTATGGTTCTATAAGCTGTACTAGATGGGAGCTTATAACGGGCTAAGCTAAATTATGCCATCGTCTCAAAACTTTTTTTTTTTTTTTGGTACTTGATTGAAGTACCACACAAGTAAGATTATTTTTTTAAGGGCAGCTCCATGCCCGTCATTTAGGGGCTTCTGGGGGGAGGGTCAATTTTCCCCCACTTCTTGAAATCCATGTATTTACATGTACGTGAGCGTGGTTTTTGTCACTTTTTGGTAAAACTTACAGTGTATGTCCACCCCCCCCCCCCGCCTTTCAGGAAAAAATCGAAATGACTGGTCTGGGCAGATCGGTTAATGAAATTTTTGACTAAACAGTTTTTGATATTCGTACTAGTACTACTCCTTGCTTTAAATATGCTTTGCTAAAAAAACCTGTGATTTATCTATGTTCAGCCCTTGTGTGGAAAGCATCCTTCCAAACAAGGCAATCAAAATAGTGGGACATATAGCTACGTTAAAATATGACATCGTAAAATACATTTTTTGTGACACATAACTGCAATTTTAAACAAAAAAGAGGATTTACTAACATTTTTTTAGTTACTATTAAGTGCAATCCGATTGTAAAAAGTTCTGGCAAAACAGTTTTTGAAGATTTGAACTAGTAATGTAGAATTTTTTCTAAATGTTTACTAACACGTAAACTGTAGTTGTCGGTGCTTCAACCCTAGTCATATGTCTGGGAGTTCTTTAAAAATAGGTAGATTTTTTTAAAAACTACAATCCATAGTTATTTTGGTTAGAATAGAACAAAGGTGGAGAGCTTTTTCTACAATGAGAAACATTAAATTTGGGAGTTGATGTACTAAAAAATGGAATTTTTCTCAATAATAATTATTTTTTTAAATTTCTTCATATCATTCGAAGCTACTAATAACACTTTGTCATTAAATCACGAACTTTATTAAATCAGAGATACTTAGGGAATTAAATATAACTATGCAAAATATAAACATCAAGAAAAACTTAAGAAGGCTTCCCTCTGCTTTAAGGTTTTAAATTTCCTAACCCTATTCCAAGCCATAACTCATTAAGTTATCATAATATAAGCGATATTCTGGTAGACTCTTAAAGCTGTAAATAATCTGGATGTACTAGTTATCTTGAGGCAAACTGATTAGTAATATTCTCAGTAAAATATTACATGAATATCCATCCTAGTATTGTTTGCGTTTCCTATTATTGCTTCATCGCGTATACATTCGCATCAACAGCGTTCTTCAATTTTTTCTTTTTTAGTTTCAAGCTACTTTTGCTTTTCATATTAAGATACAATGAGTTAGTTGTTTTTAGAAAAAATATTGTAGTTTGTGCACGCAATTTAGTAAAAAATTGAGCTTTTTGCATTTACAATTGTCTTACTATGATAGAACAACGAGTAAATTACAGATAAAGATAACAATTTATGATGGATTTTTTAGGATGATTTTGACCGCCTGTATAATAGACACTTTTTTCTAATTATTAAATTCAAAAGTCAATCATCTGTCTGTTCAGCTCGAGTATTTCCGTAAATTATAAATACATAATTACTCTCATTAGACTGTCTAAAAGACTATCGAGAAATCTCAGCTCTTAAACTAGCATGCAACGCTACAATATCTAGCCAGAACTATCATTTCCGTATTGTATAAAATGAGAGAAATACCAAATTTAAAAAATCAGTAGATGGTTTTTATTTTAGCTTATCTATTGTGTATTTCTACGAAAATAAATAAATAAAAAAAAATCTTAGTTTTATACAGGTGTAATTGCTTCTTCATAGACTTTCATTTTTTCATCTTCTTCCTTAATTATATTTTACTTATTTTTTGTTAAATTAGGAGGAGCAAGCGTTGACATTGAAGCTCGCGTGCTGTTTCGGTACAAACAGTTCTTGTCACGAAGCTCATAAAAGACTTAAAAAGCAAATGCTGAAAATGAAAAGGGTCAAAACAGCTCACACAAGATTGTTTATTGGCCTCAAGCAGTTGAATAGCATCAAATTATTTTCTAATAACATCTTTATCGCCTTTCCTATCCCTCCTATCCGTGGAAGGACATAGCGTGACGAAGAATTTGAAGTAAACGTGATGCCTCTCTTATCAGAAGGATTCAGCAAACCTTCTGTAAAGATCTCAGCATGCCCATAACAAAATCTTGCAATGGATCGGTACTAATCCTGATAGAATTCGGTTACTGACCAAGAATTTTTGAAATAAAATATAGACCACGTGCAGTCTTGGGCTATGGATGGGAATCTTTTTTCCTGAGATTATCTTTTCACGAACATGGTTTGGCTGAACATTTTGATATATTTTGGCTAGTTGGGGTACTCAGCTCTAGTTTTAATCGTGACTTACGTCGCAATGAGGATAAGAGGGTCATTATCCAAGTTTCAGTGAATGGCCTTGAAAATGAGTGTTTTCAAATTTCATTGTTTCTCATGTAAATGCGAGAAGAGTACTAACAAATATCAATGCGGAAGCATAATTTGTTTTAATTTTTTTAATTGAAATGAATTCAATTAGTACGAATAAAGTTGTTACATTTTTAAATTTAAATTCTGCAAAGTAGCTAGGGACGACAAGAGGCCCTGTCAGCCTAGTCAAAAACTAGGGGCTAAATTTTGTGGGGGAATTTGGACTCAGTGACCAATTTGACAATGCACCCGATTTAGCTCTCTGTGGCTCTGAAGGTAGCGTTTGCACCTTTTTTTTTCCTTGTAATCAAATTAATAGTTTAGTTTAGAAATGCGCTGATAAACAAATTGACCGAGTACTGATTAATCGGCTGATTGATCGGCAGGGCTGGTTAATGATCATGAATACCTTTATAATTGCAATTTTTTCATCAATATTTTTTCTCCATTAATCTCAATCGAAGCGCTAAACTTTTTTTTAAATTACAGATATAATACTTCGTCTGACAATATTAGGTTACATTTATTGAGCTAGT
The DNA here is from genome assembly GCA_038373865.1 of Uloborus plumipes. Classification (NCBI taxonomy): domain Eukaryota; kingdom Metazoa; phylum Arthropoda; class Arachnida; order Araneae; family Uloboridae; genus Uloborus; species Uloborus plumipes. Next base: position 94,293 of record JAXGGA010001884.1, read on the forward strand.
ACTTTGACCACCCTGAGCTTTAACATCCTAAAAACAATTAGTATGCTTACACATTACTTCGCTGTCGAAGTAAAAAAAAAAAAAAAACCTTCCTTTGTATGGACAGAGAAGATGACCAAGACCTTTTAAAAAATGTTTTCTTGGGGGAAAAGTTTTTTCAGTGTATAATTAATATTTTGAACATAAATAAATAAATAAACCGTTTCAAGAATGTCATTGCGCCAAAGTAGCAACATAGTGAAGTACTGTATGGAGCAGTTGAAATGTTTTTTTTCTAAGTGCATTGTGATTACGTACAAAAAGTTTTCTGGTAGATAATATAATTATAAATTAATTTTCTGAATGAGCCTTTCAACAGGTAAACAATCAGAATCTTGTAAGACCAGGAAGCATCTTGGTTTCAGCAGTTCTGTCTGTTTTATAACATCTTTGCTGAAACGAGACAAACATGCTGGCACGGATTTGAATTTTCATTCCCATCACGTACCTGTTGCGTGACATACAAGATCTGATGTCATTTTTATTTTTGTCTTACAACCCTTCCCTAATGCATTTTCATTGTTTTTTGTTCCTTATAGCGAATATTTGTTTTCTTGATTGTATCATCTTGAGGGCAAATCGGGCTCTAATGCTTTGATTTGTTTCGGAGTCCTTGACATAGGTGTGGTATTGGCTTGACGACGGAAGAACAAAGAAAAGAATTTGAATGTAACTCGGCGCATTATATCCGCGTTGAAAGGGAAACTTGCTTTACTTTCTCAATGTCAACTAAATTTGTGGTCTTTTGAGAGAGATTTTCTTTGAGTAATATGGTTTTTTATTTTTATGCGTGGTAGGTTCTATCAATTTTTTTTTACCAGGTAGAACTGCAAGAACTGCAGTATTTCTTGAGAGTACCTTTATGGGGTGGAGGAGAATTTTATTTAAAAAAAAAATTAATATTAAAAAAATATCGATCACCGGCGACAATAGTGCCACACCTTAGTAATTTGAAAAATCATAACTAACGTTGATTTAAAATCAAGATTTAATATTTTTTCTTGACAGTAAGCTTGTTAAGTTTGTTTTTCTAACTGGTGTGTGTATGTGTGTGGGGGGGGGGGGACAATATTATAAATAGTCACGAATTATTAAAATTTCATTATTTAGGAAAAAAGTTTTAAACTTTTAAGCATACACTATAAATTTATACATCAAAAGTCAAGGGTAACCCATCACCACAATTTTGCAGATATTGTAGCATTTGAAAATTAATCAGAAAAAACTAGTATTGCGTTTTCTATTAGGCTTTTCTCTTTTTTTCTTCTTCTTTTAGAATGTGCTACGATGGTCGTTGGTGATCAATAGGTAAAAATTTTATCCAAAAAAAAAAAAAAAGCTTTTTCATTTTATCTTATGAATGCTTGGGTAGAAAAATTACCTTTCACTGAACATAATACGGTATTAAACGCTTTTTGCTATTTAACTGCTCTCGCGCGCGTTTTTTTTTTTCAATAACTTAATGTCGGTACACATGTAACGTAATGCCTGTCTTAATAACTTAGTCCATTTTTTTGTGATCAAATTTTCAGTTTTTCTTCAAAAATGATACAAGATCATTTTACTTTGTCTCACAGTCTTTTAAACTTCGTAGATTTTCTTTGAAATTCATTAAACACTTAATTTAAATATAATTAATTTTTCAACTCTTTTCAACGAATAGAGTAGCAGAAACCTACAACAGTATTTCAAAACAAATCAGTTAAAAGGAGTATTGCGCAAGACCACAATTTTTCACAAAGCTGTTTTTTTTTTTTTTTTTTTGAGTACTGTCACTTTAGCTGGGGTGCGATAAAATACTTAAAATTTTTAGTATCCGAAGGTTACTTAAGATAAGTACACATCTAATTCTGTAAGCTGAATACAAACCTGGTCGTTATTTTTAATATGGAAATAAGTTTCTACAATTGCTGGTGTAGAAATTCGGATGCACATGTCAGTGTTCGTGTATACTTTGAGTTTTAACCTTCAGCTAGGGACTAAAACAAACTAGTATTTTAGTAAGTAAAGCAAGTTACTGATAAAACTACTTGACTCTAAAAAAAAATCCTTATATTTTATTCTATTATTTATAAACATTAAGACCTTTGTACGCGCCAATTTATACCTGATGTGCATACCACATTTGAATAATTTATGTGAGAAAAATTAAGATCACACACGCAGTTTGATTTCACAATAAAAAAGGTTAATTATCTTTTCAATTAAGAATAATAATTTAATGATAAGTGTTTACCACAACAATGATCAATCAGTTTTAATTGTTAAAATTGCTTCACGCTAACAAATATACTCACTATCGGTTCGATTAAAATGTCCAGAAGATTGCTATTACTAAGAATTTTAAAAATAATCCAGTTTTCAACAATAGGATAAGGCAACAAAAGCAATTCGTAATTCAACGAAAAATACAGCTTAATTGTTTTCATACCATATCTGTCATATAATCAAACAACTCTTCCCAATTAATCACTGAGGGGAAATCTACCGTGGTGCTAGATCATGTAAATGAATGTATAACAATCCCACAAATTAATATAGTGATGAAACGATTTAGATAAAGTCACTCTCATTGTAAGCATGTCACACCCCTCTTTGATTGTAGTATTCTAATTATCATTCAACTCACACTTCAAATAAATACCCCCAATAAGCTTTCTCGTTCAATGCCTCATTAGGTTTGAATTTATTTCAAATCTTTAGATTAATCAATCCAACAAAAGATTGTAACTGCAAACGGATTTTGCATAAGTTAGAATCAAAAGGAGATTTGTTTATGGTTGAGTGCTTATAATCACTTAAGCGTTGTTAGCAACTTGAGGTGTCTGGAAGAATAATATGATAGGTCTAGAGTTCATTACCACTCGCTCATACAAAGTTAAGAATAATCATTTTAAGCTTTTACTTTCGAAAGTTCTGCTGCTGAGGAATGTTAATGGCTTTCTTGATGGGAGTCCAACTTAACAAATTTTTACGCAGATTTAAGGTGGAAATCTTGGCATACTCAGTGATAGGTAAAATAATAGCGCCGCGGGTAGAGTTAAACATGTTAATTATAAATATTTACGTGGTAGTTAGCCTAGCAGTCATTTCAAGTCAAGGTATTCCTTTTTAAACTTTCTTATGTTAGCTCGATGCTAACAGAAAATAAATAATAAAGCTAATTTAAAAAAGGTTAGTTAAGTCCAATAAATTAAGAAGAATAACTAGCCAAAATAATAGCTTTTACACTTAATCATATCTTTTTCTGATTGAAAAAAATATTAAAAGGTAATTTAAAAAGCATGGCTCACTGATTTAGCGTTATCGCATTCAAGCTGATTTTGGACCGGAAACAATCGGAACAAAATTTCGTCGTCGTGTATTGCTTTCAATATTTTATATTCCATCATGCAGAGCTAAAAGGGCTTTCAGCAACTGTTAATTCGGTCGGAAGATGCCATTAATCTCAAGGGTAATTTTTTGGGTTCAAGGCTGATTTTTAAACTATTATAAATAATATTGGACAAAACACTTGTTTCAATAGGTTAGACGAGCCCGCTTATTAGAATATCGGTTAAAGGAATATCCCGCTTAATATAATACATTTTCAATATACCAAACAGTGTTGTAATGCATTATTTTCATCCCGGATAATGGAATATCCCGCTTATTAGAATATCTTTTCATGACAAAACGGCTTTTCAATTAAGCGGCCTCGACTGTAATTGAATATTAAAAACGTATATATCCTCCTTAATATGGCCGAAAACGAAATATAAGAGAAAAGAGGGAGTTTTAACAAGCTCCTTTTCCCGAGCGTTATTAAAAAACACTAACTTAGAGTTTTAGACACATGACTGCAATACTGAAGATAATGCTTCTAAAAAAGCACGAAAAACAATTTTCTGACTTGTTATCTTATAAAATATAAGTAACACCTGAATACATTACTTGTAAAATAATCTTTTAGAATGTCCCACAGTTAAGACTATCCATAAAAAATTAAATTGCTCTTTTATTAATACATATCTGTGCAGATGAAATATTAATCTGCTTGTGGTTATAATTATTTGTCAAAGGAAAAGTAGCCATTTTTTTATTCTGATTAATGAATATTTGTGATTACTAAAAAAATGAATCTAAACGCTTTCACTTTTTCGAAAACTTGGGTTTCAGAAAAATCGAAAATCAAATTTTAGTATTAATCAAAAAATGCAGCACTTGCTGAACTAATATTTGAGAAATAATAATTTAATAAATAAATAAACCAATAAATCGTAGTCTTCCCTTCTGCGTCAGAAAGGGTAAATAAATTTTTAAAAGTTCAGAAAGCAAGAAAGCTTTTCTATTTAAACTAAATAAAATCTTCACTGTATTATGCAGAATTTGCGTCAAATTATTCTTTTTCAAATATACTAAAACAGGAGAAAAAAAGGTTTAATAAAAATATTTATATTGCAGTCATGCTTTTCTTATTTACTGATTACTATGAAATTGGTTTAATATTTTAATGTAATTCAATTTTTAAATCTGGTTTAAAAATATGTACAAGCAATTCTTTATTTACGATAGAATATATTTCTTTCTCAACTTGAGAAGAAAGTGCGCCGTTGACATCAAAGTTCATGAAATAAATCAAAATTTCTTGACATTGAAAGAGCCACTCTCTAATGGGGGTACAACCTGTAATAACTGAAAAAAGTATCATCAGCAAGCGAACATTGAGAATCTACAGCAGATCCTTATCACTCTCAAGTTTCATCGTTCAAAATTCCTATTTTCATCTCCCATTCAAGGGAAAGAGAAAAAAAAAAAACCCTTCTTTACATGGAAAATCAATTTTCTTGCGTGAATTCCCTGGTTCACTTGACAGTTGGAATTTCCAGTATAATAATCCTATTTCAGAGACGATTTTCATAATGATGCTTATTGTCCGGCCACCAAATAAGGTTTAAGGAGTATAAATATCCGTTAAATGCATGAAATGAAATGCCTCTGCGGTATTTTCTGAAAATTTCGAAGTGGTAGGGGCGGAATAGGTAAGTTGAGGAGAGTCTTGCATCAAACCAAACAAGAAGTAATTGATAGGTATAGGGAATTGGTTTTGTAGCGGTCTAGTGGTTTTCATGCACGCAAATGTGATACATTGTTGTAAGAATTTCTAGTATGTGTTCGACAATGAATCTTTTCTTCTTTCTTTTTTTTATTATTTTTTTATTATGACATCCACATTGAACTAAATAAAAAGAAAAAATAATACTGGTGACAAATTTTTATGGTTGAAAGAAATTCAGTTTGATTCACTGAATGAAACAACGATTCAGATTTTGGAATTCGAGCATTGAAATTGAAGTGAAGAAATTTCATATGCTTCGTCGGATTCATATGCAAATTCTTTTTCGTGTGAGAAGCAATTAAACGTTTCATTATTTTGCAAAGAAATAGGGCGGACCGGGTACAGTTGAAACACGGGCAAGTTGATCGAGTACGCATGTGCCGAGAACTAAAAGTTTTATGAAAAGCTTATGTTGATTTGGTCTACATATGCGATAAAGCTAGTCATTTTTCTCGTTTGAGAGTTATTTGTAACAAATCCTTTTTTAGCACAAAAGTAGATTATTTTTTCCTTTCAACGTAATGATTTTCAGTTGATTGTTTCATATTAAGCAATATACTATTGCCTTCCTTGAACAGGAGTAATGATTTTATGTAATAAAAGCTGCTTTTGTTCGAAGCTGTTTTTTCACCATTTTTGCTTTAACGTAGTATGGGACAAGTTGATACATCATGTTTGGGTGAAATTTATATCGTGTAATAATTAAACTCAAAAATTATTAGGTGTTTATATTTTTTCAGAAATGCTTAGAAAAGACAAAAAAAAAAAAAAAAAGAAAGAAAGACACCCCTCTGTACAAACGGTAAGTCAGATTCACGTTTATCATCTAACTCTGAATTAAATTTCAGAAATTTTGTGATTTTGTGAAAGTATTCTTTAAAAATAATTCTTAAAAAAACTTCATTTCGTTGTTAATTACGTCAGCATAACAATTTATTCATTAGTGTATTAACCTGATCCACGTTGGGAATAGTTGATACACTTCGAAGTTTTTTTAAAGACTTTTCTTATATGCAATATATATATATATATCAACAAATGTGTGGTAATCATTATTTGATAGGAAAACAGCAATAGAGCATTATTGGATGAAATTTTCTTTTGGTGCCTAGCATAAGCAACAAAAAATTAGGAAAAATAAATGTAAAATATGTATCAATTATAACCGGTCTCCCCTATTCATGGTAAACGGTAACAGTTATAAGATAATGAAGATATAGCGAAATCAATGTGTCTCCTACGGTTTTTCGTATTATTATAATTTGATTTTTAGGCCATAAAGAACCATAAACTTTGCAGAAAAGTATGTTTGTACGTTTTTCTATACTTAAAACTTTTAGCTTGTGAGGTAAATTGCATGAATTTCAAGTTTTGTGAAAATCGTTCGAGTAGACTTTGAAAAAGGATAGCACATATTTGTGTCACATTTTGTTGATTTTCCATATGTTCCATTAAAAAAAGCAGTTTTTCCAAAGTTTGGCTAAATTATTATTCAACTCAGAACGTTTTGGATTACGAATGACATTGCGTACATTTAATTTTTAATTAATAGCGATCTTGAATAAAAGTAGGAACAAGATTGTGAGAATACACTGTTCTAGATTGATGTCGTTTATTTGAGTGCTTTCAAGGCAAGTTTACAATATTTTTTAAACTTTTTTTTTTTTTTTGCTAATGTTAAATTTCTGATGGCTCTTTAACTTTGAAACATAATTCAGAAATAATTTGTATTTGCTGTTTAAAAAATGTTCAACTTACAGAACGCATATGTCGCATGGTCTTAAAATTATTAAAAACGAAGTGCGTTTGTAATTTACTATCTCAGAATTAAAAAAAAAAAGTAAAACGCATCTAACCGCAAACATAGCTGTACTTATTGATACTGAACAAAACAAAATGAATATTGAAACAATAAAACCTTCTGTTTTGGTATTATTAAAGACTGGACTAGAAAATTCACATAAAGAAAAACATCAGCATGAGAAATCCCTATCTGAGCCATCTCTTCGATTCTGAGCATTAGAGTACGCATTCTAATTGCGCAGAAATGAAAGTACGAAAATGCATTCTTTCCCAATTTCATTCGTGACCAACAATTCAAAATGTTACATTATGTGCGGATCATGGATCATCAGTAGACCTTAACTCACATCATGCTCATCATTTGTGCTTTATATTGAAGAGCCATCACGACACAAAAAATCCCTTAAACCCCGTTTCCGGTTGTTGTCTTAAATGATACAAGCACGCGAAGCATGGGAAAGCCCGATGAACAACGGACTCAATTTGTGGATAAGCCCTTTGGTTACGCTTTATTTTTCCAGTTCGATTGTGAGGTGGTAATCATTAACTCTTTCTTGAACAAAAGTGTATATTCAGCATTTCTCCCCCATTCAGATTTGACTTTAAAAATATGACATAAGAACTTTAAATATTTACACGTAGTATGCTTGCACATTGAACACGTTGTTTTTCCGCATTTGCGATCGGCATGATCATCTTTTAAACGCCACAAGTATTGATGCAGAAGAGTGTCAATTATCTGAAATTGTTTAAATTTAACCTCATTTTACTGACACCGGTTCAATTGTGTTTTAGGTATGTATTTATTGTTTAATTTATTTTTAGTAATTAAAAAATATCACTTCAATGTCACCCGATTCAGCCATTCGTCCTGCAACACCGAATTATTCGTGCACCTATCATATTTGTTTTTTTATCCAAACACACTAGTAATAATTCGGATACTAAATAATTTTACTTTTTAAAATGCTTTAAAATAAAAAAACATCGGAACTGAAATAAAATTATTGTTTTACACTGCAATTATTTTTAAACTACATCTTTTTGCTTAAATTTCAAAGTCAAAAGTCAGCTGCATTATTAAATAACACAATGAAAATTAGTGAGTACTCGGTTATAACTCATTGAATTCATGCAGCATTTTTTGACTTAAGTGGCATTTTTTGACTTGAGTGTACTTGTTTATTGCTTCTAATTATAGCAATTTCATTAAAAACGTTACGTTTAATAGTTAAATCATTTTTTTTTTCATTTCCAATTCTTATTTGTACGAATATATAAAAGAGATAGGGGGGGAGGGGGAGAAAATTAGAGCTGAAAAGGCTTTAAACTTTTGAAACAACATTAAAAAAAAACTTTCATGGGTACTCAGAGCATTGCTAATATTTGAAATTATTTTCAGGCTTTGTTTAACACGATGAGTTCATATCGAACCGTTCCCTTGTTAAAACTTTAATAACATTCTTCTTGTCATGATAAAACGTATCAAATCGACCATTGATTCGAGGGGAAGGAACTTGCCGCTACAAGATTTTCTCAGACGAATGCAAATAAGCACAAATATATACAGATCAACAACTTGAGAAAAAGAAGCAAGACATTTTATGAGAGTGATTATTTAAATGTACAAGACAACAGAAACCTGTTGAGAGTAAAGTGTTTGAGAATGCTGAGCATGCTGTCGTTAAAAGTAGCCTAACAAAAGTTGTATGGTACCTCAAGAAGATTCCTTATCTAGTTTTTAATTTAATGATTTAGTATCATATTAGCAAAGATTATGCTCTAACACTACATTTGAATCATATGGAGATTCTCGATTTTTTCTTCTTCTTTAAAACAGGAATAAGCATTTTCTTACATCCTTTTGAATATGTGTCTAAATGTAATTTTATCTTTCTTTTATTCACCGCTTAACATTAACTTAATAAGTCAGCTACCAGAACTTTATGAATCAGAACGAAGTCAGAAAATTTATTAAAAATAAGTAATACATAACAGAGCAAAATACATGATCTTTAAACCATAGTGATGAAAGAATTACAGGCATCTTTAAAAAATCCTTAAAATAGGCTTTAGGATGCTTTATGCTAAAGGTCTTAGTCTTTATTGCTGTAGACGCACTGAATCAATTCAATTCATAAATGAACGATGCTCATTCGATTTTAAAATATTTTAAATGATTATAATTCTTAAATCTTTGAATATTTTCTTTATCAGCTAAAATTTTTTGCATTATTTTCATGCCATGAAAAAGAAAAAAAAAATATTGTTGAAAAAAAAAGAAAAGAAAAAAGATTCTTCTGTAAACTAAAAATTCTCATCATTTGTTTTTAATTCAATACTTAAAATCAAGAGGAATAAGCAGCAGGCAAAAAATATGCTTTTATTTTAATAATTTGAAAAATAAATTCTCAAATAATAATAAAAAAAAAACTTACAACAAACGAATTTAAGTTTTCAGAACATTTGAAATAATTTTTAGACAATTTATTCATTTTGCTTGAAAATCAGTGAAAACACGCATGGCTTGTCAAAAATTATGTTTTGATGGATCCTCACGTGAAAAGCTACTGCCTAAGATAAAGACTCATGACATCCCTCACATATTTGCAACTAAGTAATTTAGTGCTTCAGAGAATCCTCACATCAAAACTACTTTGAATTGTTATCAACAGCTCATTTATCTCATTTTTCCATTACTGTAATTTCGCAATCAAACTAACAGCACGTTTCTATTGTCTATTTCTACCATGATAGAATAATAAGGCAAAGAGTTTCTAGTTTGTCAATCAACATGAAGACGTCCTGTAATTATATTTTTTATCGAAGTGCCACAGTTATTACATGTGTCGAACAAGGCTTAAATAGCAGTATCTTTCTTAGCGTGGGCTGATGTTAATGTTACTTTTAAGGATTACGCAGATAAACTTCAGTGACAAGCATTGTTCAGAGCTGATACCGGAAAAGTTTGTTGGAGAATGTATCTGAATGTGCACTTTATGTAGCAGTCGCTGAGTAAGCTGAACAAAACTTCACAGCAGTGAAAAGACAACGGTAAAATCTAAGACAGAAGATTAAAAAGTGAACGTTACCGTACTAATCCTGAATGCTTTGAAGTCGCGCCCCAGTGATTGTTTTTGAAGATGTATTTTAATCTAAAGAAAAGATGACAAGAGAAAGTTTCTTCTGTTCCGGGTTTCCAATGTTCCCTTTCGCCTGATGTTTCACCAAGTTTCTTTTGGCGTGAGAATGAAAGAAGAATTGTATCTCAAATTGTGCGTCAATCATTACTGGGGAGCATTAATGCATGACTGATTGATGATTCTTAGAGTTATAGAGAACGTTGTTACATTTCTGTGCATTCTAGATATTCAAGGTATTCATTATCTTCCGCCCAAATTTGATGAAAACTATTTTAACTATCTCTGCTGGAAAGCTTGAAACAAGAAGGTCGACTTAATGTGTCTGAGGATTTTTTTAAATCAGCAAGCTATGCAAAGTTGGTTAGAAACTCAAAAGCGAAGTTGTTTCTTCCTTAGGTGGAGAATCGGAAAAACTAAAACGCTACAGAGTCTTGCATATTTTTCATTCTTTGCAGCAATCATCTGAGTCAAATTGCATTATTATTATTGAGTAAATTGAGGCAGTTTAGCCTTGATACCAATTATTTATGCTCATTATTCTCCCATTTTCTAGACACTTGAAAAATGAGATGTTTTCAATAAATGCTCAACTCAATCTTAGTAAACTTAGTATATGTGTTTCTATTAATTTTAATGCTTTGCTTCTGATATTTATAGAACCCACGCCAAAAGTGCATGATAATTTCCAAGAGAATTTATGAATTTTACTGGAATTCCTTTCAGAACAAGTAAAAATAAAAATGAATAGGCCATAGAAGTTTAATAGACTTTTAAATAGTAAATAAAGTATATACTCGTATTACTTTCTTTTTTATTCATGACTCAAGATATTATAAAATATTTAATTTAATAAATATGATTCGATTACTAATGCATTGTAAGATCGATATTACGCATCAGCTAAATAACATTGTATATTGACGCAGTAGACTCATTATTGACATATATTACCTGGTGGAGGGTAAGGTAATTAACACACCGTTTCTATTAAACATTCCACATAAAGTCAAAAACTGTTCCAAGGAGAATAGTTTATTAACAAAGTGTGCATAATACTAAACACTACGAAGGGTAAAAATTCCACAAGAATCCAAAAATAAATATTGAAATTTGCTTGTGAAATTTTTGCATTTACTAAAACGGTCGTTTCTACAATTCATTAAAATTTTAGCAATGAGACAAATCTGAATATTTAGTAATAATTAACTGCCATGGTGTAAAGAAAAATATTAATTGCCCTTAGTGTTAACACAAAGCTTCATTTATTAAAAATAATATCACTGAAAATTGTTATTATTTGTTGTTATTATGAAGTGCGTCAAAAGTAATATGGTGCACTTTATGGTATCTGTATGATGAAATCTAGCTCCAACTCATAATTTTCAAACCCGCTCATGTCGGTGGTAGAATCAGATGAAAAAAAAACGCAATTTTTTTTATAAGGAAAAGAGTTTGCAATTTAAGTAACCTTCAAACTGGATATTTTTGTACAATGTCAAGATTAAAGAAAGTTACTCTGTTAAACAATGAGAAAATAAATAAATAAAAACACCGGGTGAGTTCATGTTATTATCATATGATGAGTAAATATTCCAACAAAAGTTAATGGATCCTAAATAATTGGATTGTTGTTCCGGAAGTTATTTGATTGATGCAAATATTTTGGAAGATTCTATGTACTGATCATATTTTAAGAAACACCAGATTCTAACATTGATTCCAAGTTTGATTACAGAACTTTATTAGATCGTGATACAGAAGTGTACCATTTTCAAGATAATGTTATAGTCCCAACTGCTACTCAGTTGATCATGTCCGATCATATGTTAATTTCTTTTTTTATACTCCAAGATGATTTTCGCCACTATCAAGCAAGCATTATTCGGCCTCAAACTGCTAATAAAGACAGCAATAACCTCACGATTCTTCCATTTCAAACGCTCCTGGAGAAGGAGATAGTAAGAAGTTTCGTTTGCGTTATGTATAAGCTTATGCCAATAAGTTTGACTTCTGCGGGACCGAATTAAATACTCTTTCTTTAGTGTAGACAATTTTACGGAGCAATTTCTTTGTAACATGAGACAAGAAAATTTAAGTAGCTGATGCTCTTAAAATAAATGAGATATATTTCTTATTGTCTGTGTATTGAAGAAAGAAATCACACAATGAGGACTTGATACAATGTTTTATACGTATATAATGAAACTTTAGAGATATTTCAGTTGGCTTACGGCTGTCTTGTCTACAAAATACAATGCATTGAGTGCGTCAAATGTCTAACACATGACTAGCATTACAATGGCTATGCATTTTGCCCTGTATAAGGAATAATTTAAATATAAAAGCCTAAAGGAAAAAAACGGAAGGTTTTGGAGTGAACACTCGATGTAACGACTCTCTGAATAGCGAAGTGTCGGAAGCATTTCAGGGACCACGACTATTTCATAGAAATTACAATCCATATAAGCTCTCAAATGCCTACTTGGCATTACGATGCATTTTACTATACATTATAAAGGTTTAAAAAATGTTAAATGTTTTAAGGATGAACGTTGTACAGTCAACACGAAACCGAATAAAATTCTCAAAAATAGAGCTAAGATAATATTTCAATGCAAATAATGCTTTTCTTACTATTCCATAATAATGCTTGAACCTATCAAGCCTGAAATTTCAAATAGAAGCTTCAGTTATTTATTTCGAATCAAACTGATACTAAATTTAAGAGCATTAATAATTGAACTAAATAAAAGTATAAAAGTAAGATCAAGACTTTATGTATAGAAACAAACTCTCTACTAAAAAACTTATATTGAAATATATAACAACTACTAAAGAACCAGAATTTACACATTAATTCATACATTATGCATGACATGTTAAACTAACAAGTAATTTTATTCTTAAAGTTTTATTACCTCACTCTATTTGTAGGAGTTACATTTTTACACATATATTTGCAATTTATTCTAAAAAATTTTAAGCTTAGGCTTTTCACTTTTCTATATTTGAATAAAAGGAACCAATATGTAGATTAACATAAAGTGTCAACTTTTTTCAAAATTCATAACATGTGCTGCGGGTGCGACCTTTATGTCACCCCCTGACCCCCTCCCCTTCTTGAGGAAAAACTTCTAATCAAACTACTGAGTCAGCTATAGCACCCAACTCGGGTCCTCATGTTCATGAGCCCTAGCCGATAAATGTAACTGCTTGAAGGTTGAAATGCTGAGATTCTTAGCATACAACATACATAGTGAAAGGCGGTTGTAGAGGTTGCAGATTTATTATTTATTTTGCTGAAGAACGATTCAAGTCATCTATTTTTATTTGCGAACTCTATAAAAATTGTCGGACGAGATATATAAAGAAATGAAATTATACAGTAAACTCCGGATTATCTGCGGACTAGGGTGGCACGGTGACTGCGGATAAGTGAATATCGAGGTTAAACCAAAGAAAAAAAAAAGGTAAGAAACGATACTGCTATGTGCAGCGCATGTGTAATAGCTAAAAATAATCAAATAACATAATACATATATTTAAATTATAGCTAATAATGATAACATTGGATTAAAAAAAAAACTCAAACTCCCAGCAACGCACTCGCTTTTTTCTGCACTCAGAAAATCACCATCGTAAGGAAAAGTGAAAGTCCCACGAATAATCCGACCGCGGATAATTGATAGTTAGCTGTAATCATAGTCATTGAAAAACAATGCGTAAAAGGGAAAGTTACTGCAAAAATTGAATTAAAACATTTTATTGAAAGGATTTTTTTTTCTGAAAAGTAGTACCGGACCTGGGCTTTGGCACCAATTCACCCCTGACTTATATCTACCTAATATATAATCCGTCGTTCCCGTGTGCTAACTTTCGCTGTAGCTTGGTATGCGGCTACTCCTCTCAAGAAATAAATTTTCAGACAAAAGCTGGAAGAAAAAATTCGAACAGTAATTGCATTTGTTCCCCAAGAAAACTTAGGAGAAAGCTTTTAGTTTGGGATTACAAGGGAAAGAGAAAGTAGATCATCTTTAACAAGTCTGGAGTGTCAGCGCTCAAGGACGAAGTTGCGGCAATGAACTTGGAAGTCATTTTAAACTTCCATTGTTTCTCTTTGATGGCTGTGCAGCACGAGGTAGTAAGAAGCTGAGAAATAATTATACGATGTAAAATAATTATAGATTGCGTATAGGTCACCGATTTGGAAAGCTACTCGTAGCAGTATTTAAAGAAAAGAAATGCCATATAATCTTAAAGTAAAAATGACCTTGAGAAAAAATATTGCTCTTTCTCGGAAAGTTTTTTTAAACACTCATTTTTTCAGCTATTATGCAGGTCTTTTTAAATTTCTGTCCAGTGGAATAAAAGCTGAAACTTTTGCGATGAACAAAGTACTTTAATATGTTTTACTGTCATAAACGTGGTGAATCATATACAATTTTTAAAATGTTTCCGCGTACTTGATCAAAGGTCAAACTTAATGGAATATGTAACGAGTCCACATGTGTAGAAAAAATTATGTTTTTCTAAGAATTGGGCAAAAACTCATACAAAAATAGTAACAAAAGTTTAGACTGAAATTAATGAAATACTGCTGTATTTCATGTGATGATCAAATGCAGAAATATGTAAATGAATATTAAGAAGCAAAGAAATATTTCCTTTTTATGAATGTAAGCCGAGGAAGAAAAACACTTACATTAAGAAAAAAAAAAAAACACGCCTCATCAGGAGTGGATTGGTGTTTGAACACCGTTTCGGTATTGCTTTTCTGGGAGAAGTACTGGACAAATTACGAATATATCCCTGACTGAAATATTTACGAAAATAAAAGCTAGAAAAACAAAAATCTTCGGACCAAAATCGTAAATAAATGCTTAAACCGAGAACATGACTCACATCGATTGAAGTTTCAATGCATTTTAAAGTTTTAATTTTAGTTGAGTATTGCACTAGGCAATCAAAATTATACAAATCAGAAAGTCTTATTTGAAGAAAAAAAAAGTGAACATTATTAACTAAACAAAACTAACGAGAAAATGCGAACAATAACTTGTTATTGCAAAGTTTACATTGTTAACTTTGCAATCTTTGAAATCTTCCCGAGCCTCAAGATCTGCCTGCTGCCGTATTAGCCTCCAGACACACCATCGACTTACGCCATAAAGCATTTTCCTATCATTTTGCAAGGAAAAAAGAAGAAAGCGCTTACACCTAACATTAAGGAAGAAATTCGAAGTATTTATAAGTCAAGTGAGGTGAAAAATGGACATCGTTGTGGTTTAAAGAAAGCGAAAACGCTAGGTAATATCTGTGACCTGCAGCCATTGACCTTGCAATACAAAGAACAGCAATAATAAACATCACGCATCACTGGCTCTTACGGCTTTCATTTATAAAAGGGTATTTTCATTACCAACGACTTCTAAGTTTTGACACCTCTTATCCTGCGAGTTGATCGCATCTGATAAGGTACTTTGTTGAAAAGAGGAAGCGATTGTATATTCCTATCATAATATTGGCTTTAGCATTTTGCTCGGCTAAAAAGCCACAATACAATGCTCTCCCAGATTCCCGTCAAGACAAATAAATTTCAAAATCGGAAGTGGTTGCTGAATACCTATTCATTTTTTCCGATGTCTGAACCCGGAACTTTTTTTTATATGTTGTTGATAAAATGATCCACTTAAAATTAGCACTGTGTCTGACTTTCAAAAATGCATTCATTGTTATCATGTGATTAAAATTGTCAGCAGATGATTCGTGATCGATTAAATCGGGTGTAGTTTCAAATAATATGCAATTTTAAAGATTATTATTCATGTACTTAGTACATGCAAATAAGAATTTGTCAAACAATTGAAGCTACTTGTAAAATTGTTAGCATGTCTTGCTCTTATAACCCTATAACCCTCCTAGGGCATTAAAGACATTTGTCTTCATTTTAGTACATATTTTTAGCGCAGTTGATACATATCCGATTACGTATCTTCCATGGGATTTTCTTGAACTAGCTCCGACCAATTAGATGCGACAGCAAAATTACGTACCGTTCTTTATATAGTCAGGTATTTGTTGAAATAATTATATTGATTCGTTAATGCATAGTAAACCTTGAAATTAGGGTTTGCCAGCTCTGAAGCGATGCTATTTTGAAAATTTAGATTTAAACTAGGAGGAGCCTATTCTGAAAATTTGTCAAGGCACTTTAAATACCTCGAAGATTTTTTTGGTGCATATGAAAATCCGCCATGTACATAAGGCACAATTAAATACATGAAAAGCAATACCTAAGTCCCATTTCGATAGTAGTTGTTAATTAAAGTAGACATGCCTAATGTCCCATGTCAAAGGTTCATATACTATAATTGGTTCCTCCTGATCGTTATCCAATTAGATTTATTATTTCCAAGGTTTTGAAGTAGGTACTTTTCGAAAACTTTTATTAGGACTTTAAGACTCCAATCCTGATATTTTTTAAGTTTTTTCTAAGGAATGAGAGGCCCTTTCTGGTATATGAATAGTTCTCGGGCTCAAATCACGTAATTAGTTATGCACCACACAGTCAAGTGCCGATTACCGATTACCGATTAATCGGCTGTTGATAATCGGCCGATTAATGATAATTTTGATTGTTTCCTACTACCAATTTTACCATAACTGATTTTTCTCTCTTATACAATCCCAAGTTTAGAAATAGTAAGTAATTTATTTCTGAGAGAAGATTTTTTTTCTATTTTCCTAGTTTTCACAAAATAATTTCAATATTTATCAAATTTCTGAGAACCAATTTTCATATTATTGCCAATAATATTATTAACACATTGTTAGTTATGTTAATTGGACATAAAAATTCAAAAAAAAGGGGGGGGGAGGGGGAGTCTGTGATGAGCACTCTAATTTAGGAGTACTTTCAATCCATATTTTTTAATAATTAGTAACAATTTAGTTCAATATTTATATTCCTTGAAAATTAGAGGCTATCTAAAAGCACTGTGCTAAGGAGAAAACTATCGCCACATGAAAAATGTGTAGCAACATTGTCTATGTGTTTGCATATCTATTCAAAGTAGGAGACTTAATTTAAAAAAAAACTTTACATCAACTGTGAGGTACTGTTAATAAAATTATTCATCATAGTTTCTTAGTGGAGGTATACTTTAAAGAATAATATTTGAAAAATATATTTTCTGCCGATTAATCGGCCGATTTTGCCCATTATCAATAATCGTTAAAGTGGCCGATTATGGCCGATTAATCGGTGCATCCCTAGTCAAGTGTCCATGAACTAAATAGTAGTTTCAAACTTTAACAAAAAATATGCACAGACATAAATACATACAAAGGTTTACTAACTAGATTTGTCCCGCCATTTAAAACACAATCAAGAGCTTAGAAAACAGTCAAGTTTAACATAATATGTAAAGATTTATGCTCGTTAAGGCTGAACAACAAGTTTTATTTGGAGCTAAATTAAATGAGCATCATTATGGAGAAACATGAAAATAATAAATAAAATATCTATAATGAGAAATTATGTCAAAATTCCTCAAAACTGAATTTATGAATTTTTGCCATTAAAACAGCTTTATAATTTCTTGGTAGTTTTAGCTTTCACTTAACAGTTGTTCGCTTGCAAGGTTGAATGCAAAAATACACACACGCTCATAAAGGAAAAGAAAATAAAGAGAACGCATAGTTTCTCTTAAATAAATCGATAAGCAATTTGCATTTTGATGTCTGTTAACAGATAATTTTATTTGTATTCCTGAACAATATATATGTTGTTGTTTTTTTCACTAACTCAACAATAAATGTACTTTAATTAAGAAAGGTTTTTAAAATGATCATCGATTTGTCTAATTAGCTGCTCATGTATTATAGAAACCATTGACTGTGTGCTGTGACTCCAATTTTTAAATCTGATAACTTGGTATTTTGTTTAAGCACAAAAATCATCAATGCGTGCGTGTTTTCTGTCAACATAGTATCTGACGTGTTTTCTGTCAATTTAGTATCTGAAGGGTTATTGAGTTATGACTAATTGTGACTTAACGCTTAGCAAATTGTAAATAATTGGCGGTGACACACATTACTTTGGTTTCAATTGCTTTTTCTAGTTTTGTTTTCAAGTGTCAATTGTGCTTTGTTGGCAGTTCATAAAGTAATAATGTCAGTTTTTTTAGGGGGAGGAGGGGGGGCTCTCAAAATTGTGAGTTTATGAGAAAGGGGAAAGAGAAGGTAATATGAAGTGTGACATCACGCATTTTGGTTATAAATATGTTAATGAAAAATTGCGTGACTTATGACAAGGGGTAAGGTGAAGTATGATATTTTATGACAAACGGAGGAGGAGGTCGAACATTTTGAAAAAAAGTGTGATATTTATTTAGTCTCTTTGTTGGCTAACTTTTTCGATCTTCCGCTTTTAAACTGACATAATACAGTTGATTTTGCTTATAGAATATCGGTCAAAGGAATATCTCGCTTAATAGAATGCATTTTCAATGTATCAAATCGTTGTAATGCATTATTTTCATCCCGGATAACGGAATATCCCGCTTTTTAGAATATTTCTCGTGGCAAAATGGCTATTCCATTAAGCGGGTTCGACTGTAATTGCATCAAATACGATTATTTTGAACCCATGCAGGCAAACTTTATGCAGGCCAAATATTATTCTCAAAGATTACCAGAACTGTTTTTAATAACATTTCAAAACTACTCTTTATTAACATGAAAAACGTTATCCTTCTTTTTTTTAAATTAAGCTATCCGTTAAAGTTGCTTAATCCTGTACAGTTACTGTAAACAAAACGGCTAACATATTTACGAACAACAGCAAACGAACTTCTGTTTTCGTTCACGTTTTAATGGAGAGTTTTCAGTGCTTATACTCCTAAACACGTGGAGCAAGATCTGGACTATCAAGATCTTATCCGAGGTGTTGTGAAGAAAGTGCCGATAGCCACAAATATTTCCGTGTTTCTGGATTAATGTTGAGACTGAGAACTCCAACTGAATAGAAGCAATTGGCAAAAACTGAAATAAAAAGCTTTTCCCCTGATCGGTTCCCTTCATTGCACAATTCATATAAGATAGGCTATTTCTGCATCTTTACATCTTGAAGAACCAGAGGCATTGATAATGATAAATTGCTTCGCCTTCATCTTTGTTTAGTAATTATGGTTTCAAGATCGCGATTTCGTACCCGGTTGTTGTTGTTCTCAGTCATCATCATCATCCTGATGCTTTCAGAGACGATCTTCGACTTCTGTTGGTAGAAATAATTTCTTGGAGGCTCTGGTTTTGATGGTTTTGGCAGCTCCGAAATTGCGATGCGGTTGATAAGCTCAATTGGCACGAATACATGACCTAGAGTCATGTGTGCACGTCATGTTTTAATTAAGCGCATGCAATTGCACTAGTGTTGGCTCTTCACGGTATCGTGGGCAATTAGCAAAGTTTTCAGTTTTATGTATTGAATTTCATATTAGTAAGGTGTCATTTTCATAATTGCTTTTCGGATCTTCATCACTTTAGTAACCTGGCATCGAATCGCGAGGTTATCAGTTTTGCATAGCTATTTATGAAATTGAAACTAATTCAAAGTGAGCACGCAATGAGAGATATTATTTCACGCTATGACTTCATATATGTACTGAAGGTTGTTCAAACTTATTTATATTTGAAATAATTATTTTTTCTCTAACTGACTGTGTCCGTTGAAAAGAATAATCTCCCGCCAGAAAAAAAATAATGAAGTGGCATTATAGCGCATTGTTTCGCAATTTCATTTCACGATATAAAGAATCCAAGTTATAAGTTAAACATTTGAATCAGTTATTTGCTTAAAGTATGAATTGCTAACTTAAAATGTTAAAAAGTAAGCAATATGGATTTTTTTTCAGCATGCTTTATTTACTAAAAAGACATACTAACAATTAATATGCTGTCATTTTAATACTTTAACGAATGTTAAGTAACAAATTTGATCAGAGAAGCTTCTTTTTGCATTACTTTTTGAAATTTGAATGTAAAGAGGATGATGTTCTATAATAATGGGGAAATATTTATCACAAACGTCACGTGATTATCAGAATCTTTTTTCTGACTTGAAAAATAATTACTTCAACCAGCTTGAATTCTTACCAGAACTTGGGGAAGTCAGAATTCAAAGTAAATTGCCAATTTAAAAAAAAAAAAAAGAAGAAGAATAGTACTTTCGACTTTTGATATTGCCATCAACGTTTGGATAGACGACTAATTTAGATTTCGCTAAATGCTATTAACAAAAACTAGTTTCAATAAAATTTTAATGCATACGTTATTCTTTTACACACATTTTTATAAACGAAAAACAGCCCAATTTGCAATAATAAAATTTTCAATGCTGTTCTGAAAATAGTCCCCCATCAAAATATAGATAAAACATAAAACATGATTTTTTTTCGATTCGTCAAGAATTATCACAAACAAATCCGGTTCGCGAGAGCCTTTTATGTATTATTTCACCTCGACAGGAACAAAGGCTAAAACAGCAAAGTAATGCATCTTATTTGTGTCATTGTAATAAGGCACGAACAGCGATTTCAGAACACGAAATAGGGTATTTTTGCATTGAGAATGAAAGAGCGGTGAGAATTGAACAAAATTTACAACCGGACTTTTACTTTCGAAATTTACTTCTTTTTTTTTTTTTCAAGGGAGACCAAATACTGGCTACGATGTCACGGCCGAGATGGGTTCGAATGTCAAGGTTAACTCTGACTGTCGCCTCTTGGGCAGGCATTAACCAGTCTTTGTTCTCACAACAGAAAAATTAAGTTTTTTGAAACGAATAGGTGATAAAGTGCTGGTGATTTGTCATAATAAACAATAAAATTAAATTTTTTTGTATTTTTAAGGCTCATATTAAAGCCTAGCTTAAAAGATTGAGAGATAGTTTTATAACAGAAAGCGAACGAAAAATCTTTCCGCCAAGAAATTTCCAGACCGCATGATAGGGTAACTGAATATATCTGCTACTTTATTAAGTTTAGGTTTTTTATTCAGAGATACTTGTTTTAACTTCTATTTTTAGGCTATAGCAGAAATGAGCATGGTGATAGCATGCAACTATTAACTATAATATTAATGCCGAAAGTAAAGGAAATACATTCGCTTTTAGATAAGGATATTCATTTGTTACGCACAAATAATCAACTAGTGGCATGAAAAAAGGAAAATTTACATGGAGGTTATTGATAATTTTAAAAGTTATTTCATCATAGAAGCCACCTTTAGAATGCTTAATTCCAACGGTGGCTGCCAAAGATGGCAAACCAGTCTCAACTTTTAAATTGTATTGTAAAGCTATTTCATTTTTTATTTAAAAAGAAAAAAAAATACTTGATCTGTGTAAGAACTAAACATAAACTGTTGCCAAAAAAAAGTTTCACACCTCTACTAGCATTATGAAAAAAAATTCAAACTACTGAATAATCATTTGTTTAAAGCGTCAGTCTTAGCTCAGTATTTACTGTACCTCTGAAAAATCTCGTTTTTCATTTTTTTAAAAAATTTATGTTAGAAATAAGTAATCAACTATCAGTAAGTAGCAGGGGTGCCCACAGGGGGGATTATGGCGCAAGTTGCGCCATCAAAATTTTTGGGGGGGATATTTTGAAACTAATTTATTTATTTAAATTATTTAATTATTTATTTTTTAATTCAAATTATTTTCTGATTTTTTTTAATAAAAATTATTCATGAATTTATTTTTTTATTTAAATTATTTTTTTATTATTATTTTATTTATTTATTTATTTACTAGCTGATGTGCCCGGCGTAGCACGGGTTGAAATACAACATGCCAAATCCAAGAAAATAAATATATGACTTTCAACTAAGCCCAGTAGAATCATATTTCTTAAAGCTATTTTTTGTGATCATGCGGTAGATTAACTGGGTGTGAAGGAGAACGTGAAATCAAACTTAAATGCGTTATTTATTTTATCTGTGATTTTCCAAAAAATAACTTTCTAAATTTTCTAACTGTTGCCAAAATCAATTCTCTTTTTATTTCACCCGGTAGCGATTATTGACATAGATAAATATAAGAAAGCAATAAATTTCATACTTACTCCAAAGAAGACTTGGTTCAAAATTTTCATCATGATTACTATTAATATTGTTGCGAGGCAACCAAATTTTGCAACAATGGGTTAAAAATTTAATCATTTAATGGGAAATTACATGACATTTATTTTTTTCCATAATAACTTTTTTAAACTAAGCTTTTTAGAAATAATTTATAGCTTATCCTGCTCCCTGTTACTGTAGCTATCTACTGTGAAAAAATGGTTAAGATCGGTTCAGTAGTTTGGAAGATTACCCCGGACATACATACAAAAGTAGTCATTTATGTATATAGATTTATTTTGTGTTTGTGTGTGTGCTTGAAATGTCTGGAAGATGAAAAAAGCTATTCTATTCTGCGCATAATCAGTACTTCTAAAAAATTAATAATATTAAAAAAATAATAGTTACAATTTTAAAAAATAAATAAGAAATATTAAAAAAATAATATTTAAAATAAATAAATAAATAACTATTTTAAAAATAAATAAATATCATTTAAAAAATAAATAAAATAAAAAGGAGATGTTAAAATAAAAAAATAAATAGCACAAAGGGTTGAGAAAAGGGGGGGGGGATTTGAGCCATTGAGCTTAGGAGGGATGGGCACCCCTGGTAAGTAGTTTTCAGAAGTATGATAATATTTTCTTCAAACACTATTTTTCTCCCTAGAGCTCTAGCATCTATTCAAAACAAAAATATCTCATACTTTTTCATATAACTCTAATATATTTCTATTTTAACCCCAAATTAAATTTTTAGGTATGATTTTATTCAGGTATACAGTTTCCGGCATCAGCTAAAATGTTTTCTTCATTTTTGAAAGCCCTAAGACATAGTTTTTAAAATGTTGAATATTTTCCTGATATTCTAAATTTTGGACTTTTAATAAAACCGTAATATTTTTTAAAAATAATAGTTGCTTTAATGGACACAAGAATCTTCCTTCAAATTGATGGTACATGAATCTTGAAAAATAGTCATATAAATGTCAGAGCAAGGAAACATTTTTCTCGCCCCTTATCCTTAGAAAACTGCATTTATCAAACGTCTCATGTATATTGCAAAAGGAAACCAGAATTGAAACTACACGTTTTGCTTATTTTAGAAAAAATAAATTCCTGCAGTTTTCCTTACGTATTATAAGTTCAAAGTTCTAGGTTCAAGGGACTGAGTCTTCAACAAATCACATAGGCAAAGGTAAGGCAGCACAGCAATCATATGTAAATGCTACGATGAAAACAGAGTGATAACAAAAAGCGTAAGGGCTGCGTCAAAAAAATGTTTCTTACATAAAAAAACAAAAATCTAAATCTGAAGAAAGCTTTTAATGATATCAAAAGCCCAAGCGTACTTCTTCGAGTTCAATGAAATCCTTATCATTTGATTGGCTATATGTAATAATATATCCAAGCATTTCACTTTCTTTAACTTTGTAGATATCATTCGGCCCATCTCAAAATGATTTGTTGCGTAATATCACAAACGGCTCGAAGCATCAGTTCATGGTAGATAAAATTGGCAGGAAAACACAATTTGCGGCATGAGGCCACTCCAGAGGGATATACATCAGAGATGATCCATTCACAGAGTTCTTGTGGAAAAATTATTTCTCACGTAGTCGGAACTTCATTAAGAGAGTGTTCTATTCCAGAGGATATGGATGACTTCGCTAATTATCACTGGTGAGAATTAATCTCTTTTGGGGACAATCTTAAAAATTTCGTGCGCATTCGAGCAGAGTTTCAAGTTTCCTAATTGTTAAGAAACCGCGTTAGCACTTCACGCTTTTATCTAATGCCAATTGGCCTCTCATTTTTTGTACGCCTCAAGAGTTAAAACGTTTTACACTTGGTGACGAGTGATTTTATCATTTAAAGCCTAACTTTGAAAAAAAAAAGTGAAGAATCGCAAATTTTCATGCGTTCAAAATGAACAAACTGGTCTAGACTTTCCTACAGCACGTGGCTTAATGGCAATGCATTCTGTTTAAGGTTAAAATCTGAGCATTGCAAATTATGTGTGAGAGAAAAAAACAAAAGAGATTAACACAACTCTTCTGACATGACCCTCCCTTGTTTGCTCTGGTTGTCGATTTTTCAACACTTAATTACTTTTAACTTATTTAAGATGGCGAACTATACTTAAAAGGCTTACCAAATTAAATTTATTATGTGAAATCAGGAACTATGTTTACTGGAATGGTTAAATTTAGTGTCAATATACTCATCAGCTAGCATTCGAATCAAAATTAAAGGACTATTTTGAATCCTAGTACTACAACTAGTGCTTTGCATCCATCAATAGTTCCAGGTCCCGTCATTTAGGGGAGGGGGGTAGGGGGTGTCAATTGCCTTCCCTGGCTTTGAGAAATCCATGTATTTGCATATAAGTGAACGTGGTTTTTTATGCGATGAAATTGCATTGTGTTTGGACCCTTTGCCCCCCCCCCCCCCGAAAACTTCAAATGACAGCCCTGAATGGCCTTAGCCTTATTACGTTTAAGGAAACTGTTTCACCCAGTGAAAAAAGTGTAGAGAAATCAGCGAACAACAATCTTAATCTCTGAGAAAAAATCCGATTACTTTTTATTCCATCACACGGGGGAACGGGGGACACTTTCAGATATTGTGTAAGAAAAAAAAACCCTAAGCCCTTTTTAAAATTCATATTTCCATTTCTAGTTTTTATGTATGTACGGAACCCCCTCCCCTCGTCCGCTGAAAAAGCTTTTTTGCACCCACCGATTCTGACAAACGAACAACCGCGTGCAGACCCTCAAGCAAGAACCTCTTCTGTAGAAATTAGCCAGAGGGGGATGCATGTTAAGTCAGCACAGTAGGATCTTTAAATGTTCTGTTCTTACACCATTTTATGTTGGAATGCTTAGCAATGCCGCCCCAACTCGCGCTCGGACACAGTAGAAAGCAAGCGCTTCCTCATAGCGATTAAGCAATTATTGTCAATTTATTCAGCGAAAGTATTTTCGACACAGATGATTCGCGTTTCGAACTCTGTTGAGAGGAACTGAAGCGTGAAGCATGAAATGAGGAGGTATATCCGGATGATCGGATAGATACAAAGAGAATCTAATGTAGGTATACCGAACAGGTGGTACCTTAATTCATTTCGCTTGTAAGAAAAACTACTTGTATTTTTTCACTATCTTCGAAACAGATATTCCGCTGTTTATTCATTATTGCAACTTAGCAACGTAGTCTGGTGTTTATGAAGCTTATAAATTATGTAGAGTGGAGTAACTGATGTACGTTTCTCGTATATTTGTCTTTTAAGATTATGCATCGTTTTGTCTTGGATTATATCCTAATTATTTTAAGTGTAAGATTTTTTATATGCGGCATAACCTCAGCTGTACATTTTTTGAGTTTGAACTGCTGCATTGTTTGTTTTTTTTTTTTCCTTTTTGAAGTCCAAAAAACTTAGTTACACATTTCTTAACTTTGATGTATTATTACCGCCGATTTACACAAAGTCAAATTAGTGTGTGTTCAATTGTGCTAATTCAGAAACACAATTGAAGGGGCAAGTGAATAAAGGTGATATGTGACAATATTTTAAATTTCTAGAAAAAGCTTTAAAAAAAATACCTTTTCACCTTCATCCATGGTAAAAAGTATGTTTTTCCAAAATTGTCACATAGCACTTTTATCCATTTACCCCTTCATTTCTGCGGTATAAAATTCCTTTCACCTTTCATTAGCTGGAAGTACTGCATTTTTCTTAAATTTTCGCAGTCCTAAACTTCAGTTGTACGTTTCGTATGTTTGACGCCCTACAATTGATTTACCATTTCCGACGGCAAAAACTTCATTTATATGTTTTTTGTATTTAACTCACTTCATCGCCTTTATATTTTTGCTTTCCTAAATCTCGGTCATACGTTTCAGGAATTTGACTTACTCTATTTGGTTTTGCACTTATGTTAAATGTTTCTTGCGATTGACTTACATATCTGATTCCGATGAAAGCTAATATTGAAACTTTTTTATAATTTTCTTTTTTCCGATTTGCTTCTGCTTTTTTCTGTTCTGGTTACCATTTTTATGTCAATAGTATCCTCTTTAAATTCAGGTCTCTCAATTCTGAATTTAAAATCACGGATTTTGCACTCATAGTGCCTGACATTTAACTTAGTACATCTTCCCGCTTAGACGAGGTCCATCTCTCTCAAACTTATCTATAAGAATTACACCTTACCCCCTATTCTGCTTTGTGGCTATTGCGTTTTAAAAACCAAAATGTTTGACATGATTACACCACTAAAAATAGTTCTTAATCATTGCACACAATTTGGTTATGTGTGTAACTATTACACACATTAACCAAATTTTATGACTTAACCGAAAAAAACACTTATAAACCAACTTTTAAATTGTATAACATTAATGTTCTGATAAAAAAATAATTTTCTAAAAGGAACGTTCGTTTTGAAACTAAAAAAAATCTTCATGTTTGAAATGCAAAATGCTCAGTGTCTAATTGCATAGTTACGATATCTGTGAGGAGATTTAAAGAGATATTTGGCTAGTGTACCTCCTCCGGTGGTCTACCTTTCCTGTTATTATCAAAAATTAATCGTACAGTTTTTCCCCACTACGAAGCAATAAGGTTTCCTTCTCCATCATCAGGGCTGATATAATTAGGTCAAGTTTTTCCTCTCACATTAAAGAGTTAAGCGCGAGTTACTTGCTTCAGAAAACGATAAATAAAAAAATACGCTACGTGGGCTCCTGAATTTTTTTTTTTTCTTTTGGTTTATTTCTCTTGAAAAGAGAGTAAAATACAAAAATAAGTAGATGCGTTTACTTCTTATTGTTATGCCAGAGTTTCAGTATCTGGCTGAGATAGTTAAGATATGTGGGGGGTGGTGCATTAATGAGATATATTAGTCTAATGTACCTCTCCCGGTGGTCCATTTTCACCGTTTTATGAAACCCTAACCATCCAGTTTTTTTTTTTGCTTTATTTTGCTTCTAAACAGTAATAGGTGTTCTTTCTCAATCATCAAAGCTAGAATAATTTTGTCAAATTTTTCCCTCTCAAGGATGAGCTTAGCGCTCGGTAATTGCTTTAATAAACGGTAAATAAAACCGTATAGGTAAATGTGGGACCATTAAGTTTATTCATTTATTTCGCTTGAAGAGAAGATAATCGTGCCCAATAAGTACGCACTTTTATTTATTATTGTTATACTTTATATCTTTAGATTTTTCTGCAGTAAATGTTAAAGAAAAGCTACTATCTTAACTTTTTTTGTCGATAACATTTGTACATTTTAATCATAATAATTAAATAATTCATGATTGATTTTTCATTGGTAAAACATTTCCCTTTTCAAGCATTTATAATTTATTTTATTTTTTAAAAATAGTATAAATATTGGTTATTCATCATTGTAACACTTATTAGGAAAAAATATTCAGTTGATATTTGATTCGGCATGTATTTCTAATGTCAGAAATGGTTTCTTATTTAGAAATTTTGTATGTTTTAGTTTTATTTAATGGGTTACAGAGCGTACATAAATGTACGTAACAAGCATAAATAAATGTGTGCTCAACGGGTTTTCAAAGCACATAAAAAAAAATAAAAAAAAATCCGTATGAATTCAACTAATCCAGCCACCCTAAATTTCTTTTCATTACCATACGTCTTTTTGCTCCGGTAGATGATTTGGATATGTTTTGATATTTTGATAGCTTAATTTGAATTAAAATGAAACACTAATTGAAAAATACTTTTGATGATCCGCTAGGAAACAGTACATATGTCATTTATAAGTTCGCAATAACTACACATTTGCATGTATTCAGACGAATTCTAAGACTTACTGCGTGAGGCCTGTCATTTATGATTCATTAACCTCAGAAAGCAATGATCTGTCTGTTATTGACCAGACAGTTTATTTTTTTATTGCCTAGGGCTAGCTAGAAGAAATTGCTGCATCAAGTTTCATAAGAAATGAAAGTGATAAAGAGTGTTAATCATTTAATTGGAATACAGATGAAAAATAGTGCAGCTTAAATATTTAAATTTGTTCTTAATAGTTTTGATACATTGAGTATTATGTAGGTTTTTAAAGTGTCTATATTGTTTGTGGGCTAAAATATGAAAAATTGACAATTAAGGTATGAAATTTTTGAAATAAATATCTGATTTTGAAATATCTTTTAACGAGACAAATGTTTCCAAAGACAATTGCAACTTTGAATCTACTTAGACAATAGCGATGACATTCTTGGAGGAGGAATAAACTGTACTGTGCAAAGTGCAAATATTAAAATAAAAAAAAAACCCTTAACATTTGAATCGATCAGAAAAATGCGCATGAGACTAAATTAAACGAAAGGTCTTCGTCCTGACTAATATAACGGAAGATAATTTTTTCTCCCTTTATAAACAGAGGAAACAATTATAAGATTACATCTAAAACAAAGAAGCAAGATAAAAACAAAAAATCTGCAATATTTTATTTTAGTATGCAAGTAAAACTTGGTGAAGAATCTGTTTCAAAAATCTAAGAAAAAAAATTGAAATATATTTTTTAAAAATGAATCTAACTTTAATTCTGCATTAAAGTAGTTTTTGGTGAAAACTCCATTTCCCAATTGAAACTTTATGTGAGAACAATGAACGATAAATAAAATGAAATATTTTGTTCAATCTACCCAGCCAGTCAATCCAAAATAATCTGAAATCATTTGAACATGCCCAAAAGCAGTAGTCTATCCTGTTTCAAGAAGAAACTCAAATTCCTCCACATTTGGATGGAAAAAAAGGCTGCAATTAAGCAGAAAGTTTATAGAAAATATATTTTTGATGCAAAAGTTCTTATTAGGCTCAACAGCTCTTTCAGCTAACCAAAGAGTAGTGAAATATCAAGACTCTTCACTGGCAAAAAAAAAAAAAAAAAAAGCAAAGACAAGATGAGGTTAAGTCTTGCTGACTCATTTTTTTAATTTAATTATTTTTTGGGACTGGTCACTTCATTCATCCGATTTTAATCCCTTTGACCGCATATTATAAAATATTTTGGAAGCCTGCACGTTTTACACTTTACAGGAAACATAGCATTTTTAACCTCTTCTAAACAAATTTTCTGATCATAATGGAAAAAAAATTATAATTGTTTGGAGCATATGCCAAAGCAAACATCTATTAATCGTAAACATTGATGATTTTGCCTAAAAGTCAAAATAAATCACTCAAAATTGAAGGCCTTTTAGAGGTTAAATAATTTCGAAAAACTATAAGATATAAGATTAAAACAAAACATGATATTCTAGTTTTTTTTTTTTTTTGAAGTTAATAGCAGAGGCCAGGGCCGTCATTTCAAGTTTTTTCAGGGGGGGGGGGGGCAAAGGGTCCAAACACAATGCAATTTCATCGAAAAATATAAAAAACCACTTCCACTTATGTATAAATACATTGATTTCTCAAAGCCGGGGGGGGGGGAGCAATTGACCCCCCCCCCTGCCCCCCTAAATGACGGGCCTGGCAGAGGCGTTTTAAATTTTAACTACTTAGAACAATATTGGAATATTATTATATTTTTTTATCGCATAATTAATATTGAGTTGAGTTTATATGGGTGATTCTATTCTGTGATTTTTTATGTCCTATGTTGTTTATTCTCAATTTTCATTACTTAATAATCTATTAATGAGATGATTGTGTTTATTAGATGTTCAGGAACACATTTCATCATATTTTTTTTATATAATATAACTTGCATTAAGAGAAAACCTACAACAACCTATCACCAAAATGTCAGTACCGTGTCATGTCCCTTTTTTGAGTTTTTCTGTAAATGTTGAATTTTTTTGGTTGCAATAAATAATTTGAAGTAATTACCTCATAAATTCTAATGTATATGATCGAAATAAAAGAAACAACCTGTATTTTGGTCAATACTTTAAGTTAATATTGAGTTCTGGTTCAATAACTCTTGTCCCCAAAATTTAACGTTTCTTTAAAATTTGCATTTGTGTGACTCGAGCGCCGTCTACATTGAGATTTATGAAACGCCTTGTAAACGATGTTGAAATCACTTCACCTGAGTAATATTTACAAGCATAGAGATGACGAAATAGTGCAAAGAGGTTGTGTCATTTTAGATTTCCGTTTTGAAAAAGGTATGTCATAAATTTTCTTGTCAGTACCATGGTATGGATTTCTTTAACAACTATTGATTTTTCCTATCCAAAATTGCAGATATTTGTACTTAATACTAACCTAAACTACACGATAAATGGACATTAACAAAACTACAGCCAAACAGGTACAGTAATTTTTTTAAATGAAAATGTCAGTACCGTGTCTGTCAGTACCGTGTGAAAAAATTATAAATTAGTAATAAAATTGTTTTAATCATTAATTGCAATATTTTTTTATGCAGATGGCTCCAACACTACGTAGTAAAAAAGTACCTGATACTAGTAATGATATAAGTTGCCGAATTCCACAATTTATGGTACAACAAGTTATGGTAAGGCAACTAAAATCGTCCTACCAAGACTCAAACAGTTCTAAGTTTAAGCAAATATTGGGTCGAGCAATAAGCGGAAAAATTGTTAAAAAATATCGACAAATATCTGCCATTAGGAAAAATGTTGCTCCTATTATTTCTTCAAGAGTTCATAGGAGTAATCAGTCACTGGAGTATGTAAAAAATGCAAAAAGGAATCAAAAATTTATTCAAGATCGGGTGATAAATTTTTATGAAGAAAATAGTAAGAATTCCTGATAAAAAAGCTTCAATAAAAATAAATGGAAAGCAAGTAACAAAGCGTTATATGAAGTTATTGACAGAAAGTACGCCATATAAAATTTTGAGCAGTTTCTTATGTGACAGTAATTCTGAAGGGTGTCTATCAAGAAAGTGTGAGGAATCTAAGTTAAAAAATTTAGAATTTAACATGAAAGATACTAACCCTATTGATAAAATATCTTACATGAAATGGGAAGTATCTTCAGAACGAAGAATTAATGAAAAAACAAAAAATCAATAACTGTTAAAGTTACTGCAAAAACAGAAATTTCTTGCACGATAGGACAAGCAATTCAGCATTTTAAACACGATTTAGATTTGATTATGGCTCATGAATACAGAATTATTCATCAAACAATTCCATGAAAAAACTTACTCAGTTTCTACAAAGCAATGAGTTGGGACTCCTCACTGATTTCAGTGAAAATTATTCTTGTAAGTATGAAACGGAAGTTCAGTCAGTGCACTTTGGGGCCAGTAGAGTACAATGTACTTTACACACTGGCATGATTTACTCTTCAAACTTTTCTCAAGGTTTTGCTACTTTGTCAAAATCTCTCAGACATGATCCTTCTGCTATAATTGTTCATATTAAAAAAATACTTGATGCTTATCTAGCAACAAATCCAGAGGTAAAAAAAAATACATATAATGAGTGATGGTCCAACGACTCAGTACCGCAATAAGAAAATGTTTTATCTCATAACCCAGTACTTGCCTCAGTGCTATACTCAATTAGAGGATATTACATACAACTTTAGTGAGGCTGGCCACGGAAAAAGTTCCGCTGATGGGATCGGTGGTTATATTAGGAAATTAGCTGACGATCAAGTGAAATACGACTTGGATGTGCCAAACTTTGAATCTTTGTTGACGATTTTGCAAGATCGTGAAAATATAGTACATTGATTGCGTTACGGAAGACGAAATATCAAACATTGATTCAATATTACCGAGCAATTTTAAGCCTTTCATTGGCACTATGAAAGTACATCAATACACGTGGAATAAACTACATCATAATTGTATTTTATTTAATTCATTAAGTTGTTTTGATTGTTCTACTAAAAATCCATGTGAACACTTTGCTATAGAAAAAATTGATTACTCTAACAATGATACAACCAGAAAAATGAAGAACAGATTGAAAACAAAATCATGTAATTCATCACCAAAATTAACTAAAAATTCAGAATGCCTTGAAACAGACGTTGCTAAAGACAGTTTAGAAAAAAATAAAAAAAATATCACTGCGTAGAAGTACAAGAATTAAAAAAAAAAAATAAAAACGATGAAAACCAAAATCATACTTCATACTTTATGTAATTTAATATTATTTATTTATTATTATGAATTTATTTGATATATTACTTTAATAAGTTTAACATAGTTTAAACAATTTGTTTTTTGTTAAATACTATAAATAGAGTTTTTTTTCTCGATTTAATAGTTGCTAACAATTATAAGAGTTAATTGTTATTATTGTTATTATTAGTTATTAATGTGGTAAATAATCAATGTAAAAGAATTTTTAAATGTTGTAACAGAACTCAAGAATGTATTAAATGATTTTCCTAAAGAATGTTTACCAAATTTATATTATGTCAGTACCGTGGATAAATGAGTCAGTACCGTGGAACGGAAAATTTGAAATTTGTTTCTCGTTTTTGACGCGTTGAAGCTGTTGTAAATTCCTCGCAGGCTTTTATTTTGACAGTAAAATTGATACTGAATATGCATCGAAAAATTGAGAAAGCTTAAATTTAAAATCTGATTTTTTTTTTGTCAAAA
Organism: Uloborus plumipes; assembly: GCA_038373865.1. NCBI lineage: Eukaryota > Metazoa > Arthropoda > Arachnida > Araneae > Uloboridae > Uloborus > Uloborus plumipes. Next base: position 127,081 of record JAXGGA010001884.1, read on the forward strand.
GAATCACAGTTAGAATAGAATCACCCATATATCATAGCGTTTTTTATCTTTTTTGATATCGTTACACGGGGTTTTTACGGACCTTTAAATGCAAAGGATTGCAATCATCAGGCAAAATTAATGATAAAGAAAACAGAAAATAATATTATTACCTAAATACAAAGCAAGAGTAACGAATATTGTATTCGGCAGCAACACGATGTGCTGTCTTTAAAAAAAAAACTTCTATGATTGAATTACGAGTAAGTTGAATAATTATAGTTAACTAATGGCTAGAAATTGCCCTGGAGATGAGACAATTATTAGACACTTTCATGTATGATGCAAATTGGAAGGCTTTTATGCATAGCTGCATAAATAACGCTCAGTATGTGCTTAGTTGTTGTGAAAAAAATCTTTACAAAAATGTAGCATGAAGAAGGCTAATCTTATATTACTGAAACTAAACTAGCACTGTCAGGAAAAAAGATAGTAATATTAAAATATCAATAAATTGTAAAATCATTATTAGGTACTTAAATACAAAGAGGTATTTAAAATAATTTTCAGTAAATATAAGAGCCTATATTGAAGCATTTCCCCGGATAGTTTTTGTCTCGGAATTTTCCTTGGTGACTCCACGCTTTGTCTTGAGGGGAAAAAACAACTATTTTATCAAAACTAATCTTTATCAAACATCACGCAAGCATAAAGAAGAAACAAGTGTTATTTTATTATTTCTTTTAGTTTCATCTTTTAAACCGTGATTTACATCGCTGATATTGATCATTTTGCATTTGTCTCATCTAGTTCACCTGTCAAACACTATAAAATTATCAATGATGAGTGTCTTCATCAGTATTGATCATATCTGAAAAATCTTCCTTTTGAAATAGTTATTTTCCTGTTTAATTGCCGTATTTTCTTCGTCACTACTTAAAATAACCGTATCGAACTTCAATCTATTTCCTTGAATGTCAGATTTAGTGCTGATATCATATCAAAATTGTATCACTTTTTAAAAGCTATTTAGAACCTATCAATCGCTACTTAAAAACGACTGTTTGACTGAGTAGAAAGGGTATTTATTGTTAGCGTGGAACTTGTTACACAGCGTTTTGAAATTGAGATATTGTCAATGATTAATCCCTTTTAAATATTTTGAAAGGAAAAAAAAAGAAAGAAAAATACAGACACGAGAAGGAAATTCTTCACGGGAAATTAGATTTTCGAGAGTTCGAACAATGTTAAGGAATGGTAATGGTAATGTCATGGAAATCCCTTCATAACTGAAAATGACATAAGGAATTTCTAATTGAGCAGCAAAAATGCTGCAGGATTATTTTACAAAAAATAAAAATAAAAAAGCAGAACTATTGCGACTATGACAAAGAATTTTTTACCACCTTTCTTCACAGTTTGGTTCTGCATAATTTACTATAAGAAGCTCGAGCTTATTCATTAGCGGTCATTCAATTGATTATTAGAAATCACTTTCGCCAAGAAAATGACGTGTGTTGTTCATAACGCGGTGACTTAAAATGAAACAAGAAAGCTGCCATTGTTGGTGTTAACTCACAGCAACTTTCTGTAGCAACATAGCCAATAATAATTTATTTTGTTACTGTCGCGATCTGTGTGACATTTAAATTATATTAACCTCCTAACGCGTCAAAAATTATTGATTAAAATACAGTAGTTTATAATCTTTTAGTAGTTTATCCGCTAAAAATGTATTTAAACTTTTGAGATACTCTGTTTTTATGGTATTACAAGACCAGAAACTTATAAATCAAATACTAGATTAATTATTAGAATATTTTTTAACGCTAACTTAAAAGCAGTTTTTGATATTTATGAGTTCATAAAAAATATTTTTTACGAATTGAAACTCTTGATACTTTTGATGGGTTATTTTATAAAGAGGTTTTAAAACAGTTTTGAAAACATTTAGTTCACAAGACGAAGTAAGGGTAAAGTCACCCAATATGAGGGTACTCCCTAATATGAGGCAATAATATTTTTTTTCTTTTTTCTTCCCTTTTTTACATAAATTCACATGACATTTACGGAGAATGCCGGAAGTAATTGGTTAAAAGCTGATGTTTTGTGTTATAATCAGATATATTGGCTTGGGCTACAATTTTGGAGATTATTAGTGTTTGTTTTTCTCTCTTTAAAACATTTTTTAGTGCTGGAATCAAGTTGCACCATCGTTACACGAGCTAAAAATAATATTTTTATAAGTGTTTGTTTTTTCTATAATAACGTTAAGTTCGTACTTATCAGTGTTAATTCAATGTTAAGCATAATTGATAAATGTGATTACGAATGAAAACTAGGTTTGTGACGCTAATGGATGGAGCGTAAAATTGAGCAAAATACGTAATATAGGGCGATACAAGTTTATTTTTCTTCAGGAAAAGAAGAACGGAGAAGTGAAAGTGAAGATGAAAATGAGTCTATATGTGTGTGTTACGTACGCATAGTTCTTTTTCAAATGGTTAGGTTTTGAACAATGGGTTCAACTTCAAAAATGCTTTAAACTTTCCCATATAAACTGTACTGGCAGTTGAAAAAATATCATTTCTTCCCAGCAAAAATAAATGATTTATGAATGCAAGTGATTATTTTCTAGTGTTAAATTTTATGGCACCCTGTAATAGGGGAAATGCCGTGTAAGGAAACATTTTTCCGAGTTTTTAAAAAATTGAAATTAAGTACATTTTTCGGTTGCCCTTGTAACTGAAATGGTTCTGCGATGACAAAAATGTTCTCTGAAAAGCGACATTGACACTTGAAAGATTGAGGAATAGTAGTTTTTTTTTCCTAGAGAATAATAAAATATGAAGCTGAGATGGACGCTTTTCAATTTATTCTGGTATTTATAGAATACATTTGGTTAATATGAAGTGATCTTATTTGCAGTAAAACTTACCTGAAGTATGAAAAACCAATACAACGCCTAATTTGAAATAGGTTTGGTTCGGGTATGTGGGCCACCCCCCCTTAAAACTGAAATGCGCGTATGGTTTTTATACTTTTTTGTACTGATCATGTCAAATTCAATCACAGTAATTGCTTTTGCATATATTTGGGTTTCATGAAACAAATTTTTGGATCGTATAATTTATGTCAAAAAAATTTCCAAAAACAATTTTTTTTGCGAGTTCAAGCAACATTTTTCAAAGAAGTGTTTCAATGTTAGTTTTTATTATTTTTTCTATGTTCATCAAGTTTTCTTTTAGGGTGTAACCTAAAGTACACATTGCAATAAGAATTTTCATGCAAAGTATTATTAGTATGTGTTTAAGGGGAGGGGGCCCACTTAACCCGTAGTTTTTCTCTATTAGGGTAAGTGGACCCCCTCATAATAATGATGATTTCAAAATGAAAATCAGTTTTGATAAAGCAATTTCTACGATGAAATGAAAGATAATTATGGAGACCTAGAAGAAATTGATGGTTCAGCTACAAAAACTGCAAAAGCTGGTTACTATGTATTTGTGAAACTTGTATCAAAGAAAACCATCAAGTATTATGAAGGCCTAATTTTAAAATATGATACAAATGAAAAAAATACTGCAAAATTTGATAGAAAGAATAGAAATAGCTACACTTTTTATTGGCTTGATGTAGGTGATGTTAGAATTATAACTGAGGATGAAATGATAATGTTTCTCCCTCAGAAAACTTCAAATAGACGCTGCTATTAAGTGTTTCCTTTTTTTTTCAACCTATAATTTTTTTCTTATTTGACCAAAATTGATCTTAATCGACTCTATTATGCTTGTTCAACACTAATTTATATCTAAAAGCAAAAAATAGGCCTAACGGCTTTTAATGAATTTCACAGACACAATTGTTTCGTATTCCGCTTTATAATTTTCTGTCATACCCATTTGAATGTAAGTAGATATCTCGTTAATGGATACATTTACAAAAAAGTATTTCCTACTGAAATGTTACATACTTTATCAGATAGGACATGCATTTTAGCTATGCTCACTTTAAATATAAATAAATGGGGGGGGGGGGCACCCACGCCTTTTTGTAAAGAATACGATGGTTAAAAATATTTTAAGCATTTTTTTCGGAAATAATGCTGAACTTGTGTTTATTAATAATGTCCAAGATAAAATAAGTCAAAAAATTTAAGCTGTTTTGCTTTAAAACTTTTGTATAAGGCTTTAAAAACGAACTGTTCTAAAAAGGGGCCCCACTTACCCTAACCAACCCTACATAAATGGCTAACTGAAGCTTGCAAATGTTTAATTATGAATAAATCATGGCTATATTTTGATTATTACAATTATTCAAAATATGCTAATGATTAAATAGAAAACGATTGTGGTTCTGTTTCAGTTTGGTCTAATAATTAGGGATCATAGAATTGAATGAAGGTGAAATGATCCTGTTTGAAATTAGAGTGAGGAAATAACTAATATACGAATTATAAATTATGAACTGATTGTGGCTACTGTTTTTAATGGTCTAGTACTTGAAGAATGCAAATAAATAAGTAGTGATTGTGACTGCATTTAAATGTGGTCGAAAATATACAATTAAATATGAAGTTATTCTTTTTATGTTTCAATTTAGGTGAATTCTGCAAATAACTACTATAACGACTAACTTGAAAGATACAATTGACTAATTAAGCATGTAAATGACAAATTATGAATAGAATTTTTTTTTTTTTAATTTGTCAAACGTTCAGAATAAGTTAATAATTAAAAAAAAAACGATCTTGGTTTTTGTCCAATTTGGTCTAGTATTTAGAGGACATACTAAGTTATGGGTATTAAATATGAAGTGATCCTGGTGATATTTAAATTTAAATGAAGTATGTAAATAATTAATAAAATGTTTATGCAGGAAACTGATTTAATTACGAATTAAGTATGATTATATATTAATTTGGGTAAGTTTTCAGAGTATGAAAACTAATTAATTGAGATACGGTAGTGGCTGTGTTTAAAACGTGTTTAGTATTTATACACTATACGAATTATTAAGTAGAAGGTGATGCTGGGTACGTTTTAACTTAGAGTATGTAAATAACTAATATGGAATATGCAAATGACTAATTGAATCAAGCAAAATACTTTTTATTGATTTAATAGGATTTGATTTGCTCAAGTATTCAGATTAGTTAAATAATTTTAAAAAAACGTAGCTATGTTTTTCATTTGGTCTAGTATTTAGAGAGTATTTCAATATGAAGTGATTACGAATGCCAAGGGAATGGGGGAGGGGTTGTTGAAATTTATTTTTTTCACCTAAGAAAGATACAAAACAACTAATTTCAAGAAAAAACGTGATTTTTTTAAAGATACTTACATATTTAACTCATTTTTAATATTTCTAATTTGTGGAAAATCTTCTATTAAACCATTCGAAAAGCATAATCTAGTTCTAAGTTAACAATGCGAAAAAAACTGATTTGATAAAAATTGCTTCCTTTTGCCCGATAATCATCTTTTCAACAGTTGAATTTTTTTCACTTTATCAAAGAAAATATTAAAAACCCATTAAAGAGTAGCTTTCATAGTTTTCTGGCTGTTTTTACAATTAACTGAGACATATTTTTTTTCATATATTTCTACATCGCAGCTGCATTTACGTCTCCATAAGTTATCTCCATGAATCAATCTAGGAAGCTATAAAATCCTTCATCTTAATTAATCACGCTAAGCTTTTTATACTTGGAAACTCTGACTCTCCAAAAGAAAAGCGTAGGACATTTTGCGTGACTGAAACTAATTTCACCACTGACAAACGGTGGACTTTTCATGAGTAAATATTTAACAAAAATATTTCCATTAAATTTACCATCAATTTTTATTTTTTGAAAAATTGTTGTTAATAAGTACGAAAAATTGGAAAAACTTAGTTTTGCGTCGTTTATTGTATGTGTGTACGTTTATACATGTAGTTATTATTTCTAGTTTTAGAGGGCAGGTTTTTGAACTACGCATGTTTGTAAGCTTACAGGTTTGACTTCAATTTCAGAGCTTGCCTGAGAAGCAATATGCCTTCATGAAGAATTTCTCAGAGTTTCTCTGTCTAAGCGAAAGCATTTTATCAGGTTATTCCATGAGTCAAGTGAAGTTTTAAAATCCAAATTATGAAAATTATCAAATCAGGCTATTTTTTTAAACAATGCAAGCTTTTTTTTTTAAAAAATATCTTGTTGCATCCCAAACGAAGCGCTTGCAGTTTGATTTAGATCAGAAAACTCAAAATTAGTGATACAATTTATACGCCTATTATGCATCTGCGTTAAAGAGCGTATTAAATAAATTACTTTACTTACCAGACCTTTATGGCAAAATGGTAAGTAATTTAACTTGGAATGTCAGTTTTTTCAAAATTTCAAATTCTTAAACACATTTATGTGAAAGCTGGTATTTTTTTTTACTTATCGATATTTTACGCATTAAAACACTGTGTTTTCTATTTATCTATGTTATAAAGGAACCTTTGGCGTTAAATATTTTTCAAACATTCTTTAATGCGTTATTACCTCCAAGGTATCTACATGAAAATGTGTTGGTACAACAGCAATTGTATGTTGCAGTAGGATCCTGTATTTAATGTAGTTTAAATCGGTTTTGTGTATTTTTAACCATTTTTGTTCTCTCTTCCAATTATAAGGACATATGCGTTTGAATTTTTTGACATATTGCGTATTGTAGTATTAATATACCAAATCAAAGTACTAATGCTCAGTTAAGAAGACTTTTTAATACCTATTTTGGGCTATAATTTTATGAATTTGAAAGTTTTATCGCAAAACTTTTTTTCGTACAGGAAAAAAAAGGAGTTTCACTCTTGTTAAAAATGCAAGTACCAGTTGAGTATCAATATTCCCCCCACCATTTCCTGATTTAAACTTACACAAAATTAGATTTTTTAACATGATCGGAATAGGAAATACATATTTTCCTTGAAAATCAATTTCTTGATTTGTTATTTAGGTAGCACACCTTAACTTCCTTGTTAATTTCATGATAATCAATTATCTAATAACGAAACATCAAACAAGCGAAATTAATGCAATGAAGGTTGGTGCATTAAGGAAGATGCTGAGATTAGCATCCTTTTATGTTCCACGTTTCCTGCGACCTTTTAATGGGAGGAAAGTTGATGAAGCGCAGCACCACATGCCTCCCGCTGTACGAAAAGCCATTTAAGTCCATTGCTTCTTATTATTGTGCTCTTCTCAGTGTGAAAGGCGGCATGTCATTATACTTGTGCACCAAGGTATATTTAAGCGATTTGGGGTGGAAAACAATTTTTCGGATGTTATGTCTGAGAAAGAAAAAATGGTAACTAGGAAGAGAGGAAGAGATGAAAGTGTGCAAGCGTGGGATAATTTTATTCATTATTGTTATTTTATGCATTTCTGATGCATTGGTAAGGGTAAGAAATAGAGTTTTGTCTCAAAAAGTGTTTTTTTATTTTGAAAGCAATTGCAACTTTTTGTTTCTGTTGCATTTTCAGGTGGAGGAAAATTACTTTTTAGTTGAAAAAAAATAAGATAACTTTAATGCATAACGTGAATATGAAAAAAAAATGTATTAAGTGTTTTGTATGATTACCAGCAGAAAACTTCAACTCAACATAGAAGTTTTTACTTCAGGTAAAGAATTTTAAAATTTAATTAGATGAATAATCAAAACTCGTATAAAAATCAGAAGAATCGTGAATGTATTACATGTAGAATTTTGTTAATGCTTTCTGTTGTGATTTGCATTAATTTATGTATTTCAAAGAAAAAATGCATTGTGAAATTTTGGTACTAAAACAAAAATGGGAGTTGCTAGAATAGTTACACTTCCTTACTTACTTATGAGACCCTCAGACGGTTACTGCAAGTATTTATTACCTTTTGAAATGCTCTTTTCAACTTCAACGAAACGTTATAGTTATTCACCGTAATTTTCAGTATAAGTGCTACTCTTGGGGCATTTTTATTACCCTTATTACCCAACCCGAACTATAAGACATTTTAGATCAAAAGAGAAAGTGAAAGTTAGCGGGTCTAACCTGTTTTCGCTACTTTTACCTTTATTTTTCAAAGAATTCATGAAATTTATCGTTAAGATAAGCTTTTAAAATAACAAATTAAGTGAAATAACTATGTTTTTAAATATTAATAAAATAAGCAAACCAACAAATCGAAAAAATCGGAAACATTTTAAGTGATAAGATAATACAGGTTTGGGGTTATTCGTTTATATTATATTATAATATATATTATAAGTTTAATTCGTTGCTAACTCATTATGAAATTTTATTACCCTGTGATATAAAAACGATTAAGTTCTTAATATAAATACTGCACGTAACGTTACTAGGTATCTGAATTTCCAAGAAAGTGACGATTTCGGCAAACTTTGTAGCTTTTCAAATTAAATTATTAAAATAAGTAAAACTTTAACATTAGTGACATGAGACACGTATCTCTTCAGGTAAAAGTATTTCCCTAAAATAAAAATAGTACTGAGAATTTATTTAATAAAGAATAATTTTCGCACTGTCAAGGTCTAGCTCCAGATTTCCTACAACTCGCCAATTAGTTATAATTCATTTTTTTTCTCCGATTTCTTCTTAACTTTAAAAATTGAAGAGACAAGCTCCTATCTATAAGCTATTAGTACAGTACACTGCAGCAGTCACTCATATTTTTAGTATTTATGTTATGGTGTAGCTTTTATAAGCGCGCTCAATGGCAGTGGATCAAGAGCTGACGATTATTTTGATCCAAAATGGCGGATGCGTCGGCTCCGCAGGTAGTAGCAGTAGGGCGAAGCCCCAGAACTACACTAACCAGTCGGAGGCGGCTTGGTGATCGAGTCGCCGAAAGCGGCAAATAGGAATTGGAGGGACTATTAAAAGATCTTTTCGCGTGTGTTTCTGTAACCTTATCTTCTCCAAGATGCCAGTGTCGCCCAAGCCAATACTGACACCGTTGGATGCAAGATATCCGGAGGTTGCCATTCAGCCCTGTCTCACTCCTGAAACCGTAACGAACCGGAGCTATAAATAGTCGAAAAATACTACTAAAATCATCAATTGTCAAACATAGTGTAAAATTTCCAATGAACTTGTACAAAAGAGAAATTTTATGATTCGAATTATAAATTTTTAACTTTTTGGAATTTTATTTTCATTCCAAAAATTCAGCTATTGTTATTAATAAGCATCAACAATCCATTTCATGGATTTTCTCGCAAAAACCACCTATGTGCTTTTCAGACCCCTAGTAGAGGGAAAGCGAAAAAAAAAAAAAAAAAACTATGGGAATTTCTGAGCATATAAAATGCCAAATTTGGCAAAGATATGCAGTGAAATGTGGAATTGTAAAGGAAACACTCTCTATTTAAATTCTAGGGTTTCATATGATCCTGTGATTATTTTGGCAAAGATCCCATGGGAATTGAGTTTGGGTAAGTCCCAGCAATAGGGGTTTTCTCCACATAGGGGCAAGAAACAGCCAATGTGAATTCCTGAGCTTCAAAAGGCTCCTTTGCCGAACATGACAGAGATAAAATGTAAACTTCGGATTTTTTTGGAAAGTTCTCCTGCGGGGTTGCGCAATTCGTAGGGCGACGAAAATCCTCTATGCGAATTCTAGAGTACCAAAGAATGCTTCTGCCTAATTTGGCAAAGATGCGACGCAAACTGAATTTTTATAAAGAAACCACATCCATGGGGGTTTCGCCTCTTAGGAGAGAGAAACCCACTATAGGAATTCCACTGTATCAAAAGATTCTTGTGCCAAATTGGGCAAATGTCAGATGCAAATTCTGGATTAGTATGCATAACCCCCCTAGGAAGGTAGCGCAAGCGCACTTCATAGGGGAGGAAAACGCCCTTGTGAGTTTTAGAGCATCAAAGGACCCTGTGCCACTTTAGTCAAGATATGACGAGCAATGTAGATTTATATAAGGAGAGTTTTGCTTGCATAGTGGGAGAGAAACTCCGTTTTTGAATTCCTGAGCATCAAAAGACCTTCGTGAACAATTTAGCAAAGATTCAACGTAACCTCTGGATTTTTTATGCTAAATCTCCCGGAAGATGCGCACCGCATATGGGAAGGAAAATTATCTATGTGAATTATTGTGCATCAAAAGACATGTGTCCAATAATTTGACAAATATCGGCCGTAAAATGTGGATTTGTATGCAGAAAATTCCATGCAGAGTTTT
>JAXGGA010001885.1:0-45000 GCA_038373865.1 Uloborus plumipes
TTGGATTCCGACTCCGACTCCGCAAACATGGCGGAAATGCAGGCTCAGAAATAAATGACTGATTGGGCAGACGATTTTTTTGTTTATTTATTCAATTTTTTTTGTTTAATTTATTATTACTTTTTTTTGGCAGACGATTTTTTTTTGTTTACAAAAATTTTTCATTCACGAGAGCATTTTATTCTTTATTTATATTTAAAAGCTGGCTACGGATTAAAAATAAAATTCGAGACATTTTATTAACGAACGAGGTTTTTTTTCTTTCTTTGATAAAATGTGTTTTGATGTTCTTTGTACTTTTATTTTATTTATTAATTTTTTTTCTTTTGAAAACGATTGTGAAATTTTTCTACGAAAAATGTAACAGTTACATTCTTTAAAAGGTGCGACAAAACTTTATTTACTCGTTTATTTACTTTTTACGTGTTCATTTCATCTGATGAGAGGGGTATACTTTGCTTTTTGAAATCAGCTTTAAGTACTATAAAGGTATGTTTGACATAATTTTCAGTTTCAGATATTCAAGAGAATATTGATTAGATGCTAGAATGCCGATGTCGATGTACGGGAAAGTAGGCTCGTTTAGTTCTCGACATAACTTCTTGTTTTTTCATTTGGTGATAATAGTGCAGCAGATATATGACAAAAAAAAGTGGAATTGTGCCTTTAATGATAGAAGCATATAACTTGATGTGCATATACTACGTATAATTACGAGTCATTTTGGATACGCGGCCATCTGAGATTTCGAATATTTCAGTAATGGCGGACGTTCGAAATGGTGGCCTCTGAATATATTTTATGTGCTTCTTTGTTCCGATATTCACAAGGTTAATAGCGTACGTTGCGAAAAAAATCATAGAATTTAATATCCTTTTCTAATAAAGTTCTATTGCATTGTGTGTTTTAAGTGAATTTTAACTTTTACCGCTAGGGGGCGCTTTATGGTTATTTTTTAATCGTCCAAAATGCGCAACTGATATGTGACCAAAATTGATGGAATTTTCTCTTCAAAAGAAGACGCTTACAAATTTAGATAAAGATAATAAATATAAACTCATGTTTGTGAAAATTACAACACCATGAAGGAATCGTTATAATTGAATGAAATTTAATACACAGCTGAGTGATAGTGGTACGAAAAAATGATTAAACTTAGAAAGAGCTAACAAATAATTAAAAAATATTGAAATTAGTATTTTGTGTAGCCAGCACGCGCTGCAATAAGTGCTGCTACGCGACGTGGCATGGTGTCAAACAAATTTTTAATATCTGCCTGATCAATAGCATATCCTACTGTTTGTATGCGTACCCAAAGTTCGTCTGTAGAAGCAACAGGACGAGGATCACGAATGAACCACCGACCAACGAAATCCCACACATGTTCAAGCGGCGATATATCTGGGGAATACGCTGAGCAGGGAAGAAGTTGTACTTGTTGCGATGCAAGGAAGGATTGAACTGTCCTAGCGACATAAGGGAGGGCATTATCCTGCTGAAATACAGCGCCAGGTAAGCCTTGAAGGAAGTTTGGGTCTGTAGAACTTCACTGATGCCCGGGTTGCTGTTCAGGCTACCCACAATTCGTAGCAATTGAGATCGTCCGTGATATGATATGGCACCTCAGACCATGACTCCAGGTGTTCGTCCACTGTGACGTTCGATAATGCACTCTGGAAGGTGGCGTTCACCGGCATAGCGTCGAACGCGAATGCGGCTATCATGGTGCCACAAATTAAAGCGGGATTCGCCAGAAAACACAACATACTGCCAATCAGCACGCCAGTCCTTATGCTGATTAGCCCATTGTAGCCACAGGTGGCGATAGTTTAGCGTGAGCGGGATCCTGTATTATAAAGGAGTCCTTGTGCGCAGTCCATGCTACATCAGACGTCTACGAATTGATGAAGCACACGTTGAAACACTTGTAGCTGTTGACCACTGTGCTGCCATTTGTCTGGAAGAAGCTGTACGATCCGTCAGTACCATGCGGATCAGGTGTCTATCATCGCGCGCTGACGTCACTTTTCAGGGTCCACTCCCGGATTTCCGAGCTGTCCAACACTCGTCCGTCCACTGCTTCCAAACACGCATCACTGTGCTGCTGTTACGCTGCACACAAGCGGCTACTGTAAGGTAAAACAATCCAGCTTCACGAAGGCCAATGATCCTCCCCCGTTTAAACTCCGTAAGTTGTTGAAACCTCGCTCTTTTTCGTCGAAGAGGCATAAGCAACGTCTCATCTAACGTTTATCACAAGCAGATAACCACCTATAACCATACACACCTTGCTGCAGCCGTCTATTTATTCGGATAAATCTGGCGTTCAGAGGGCGCTCCTCAGCGTACGCATGCGCTACGTGTTTAAAATTCTAATCATTTGCATATCATACCCTACTTTGAATTGCTGAAAATTTCAGCCCATTCGCACAAGTCCTTCATGGTGTTGCAATTTTCACAAACACGAGTTTATAATTACGAGGAGCACACTCTTTATGCATGAAACAACAATAACTCTGTATAGTTTTAACAGTTGTCATTTAACATGATTTAAAAAGGTTTGAAGGAACTCTAAAGATATTCAGAAAAGCTATGGATTTCAATATCCTCTCTCTCTCTTTTGGATATCAGTTCTCTGGTTGTGAACCGGAGCCTCCCCCCTCACTCAAAACCTTTACCCTTTCTTCCACCCTCTTCAAAATATTAACTGCAATAAATGTTTACTTCATTGCTTATACAATGCAGGTTATTGAAAATATAAAAACATTTGCATATATGATAAAACAAGGAAATCAACTAAAAATGTTCAAATTTGGAGAATTTGTGAAACTTTGAGAAGCTGTATCTCAAAAACTATTACAGCTAACAAGTCCATTTTGGTATCAACTTGTAGCAAATTTAATGTAGTTTAAATATGTAATGTATGATATTTGTCAAAAACGTGCTCTTACATGGTCAAAATGGGGTAATTTCGAAAAAGTACGAAACTTTAGCAGTTTGACGGCTGCCATTGCTCCAATAGACGAAATCTCAGATGGCCGCGTATCCAGAATTAAATCATTTGATGTGTAGTATACGTGTGCCAAGTTTCATGTTTCTATCATTAAAGGCACAATTCGGTCACATATCTGCTGTACTATAAGGGGAGATTTGTTGTTCAGAGTAATACTAATGTTTAAAACACGTTTAGCTGATATTGTTTAAAAAAATATCCTTAACATATTTCTCAAAATGAAGTAATTTTTTTATTCGTGAAGATTTTCAGAATACTCACTAATTCTATGAAATAAGTTCAAGTGTGCGTCAAACTTCATGTAGGATGCGTTAAAGATCAGTGTCACATGGACTGTACGCGTTTTTATGAATTTATTTATAGTTAAGAAAATAGACCAATGTTGGCACTTTCTTATGAAGAAACACACCAGTGTGAAGAACACACAATGCCAGCACCTTCATGAATTCATGTTTTTATTTTGAGCAGTCGAGAGATCAAATCAAGGGACAAACTCTAAAAGAAATTTTCATATTGTTACGAGATCAATCAAAAAATCAATTAATTGATTAATAACAATATTTATAAAGTAAGTAAATAAACGGTCTTAGCATAAACAGTTTAGAGAAATCTGAACGTTTTAATCTAAAAAATCGAACAGCACTCGAAGAATAAGACTGAATGACAGCATAAGTTCTTTTCAACGAAACATTTCAAAGCTGATTAGGTTAAAAAATAAATAAATTTTAGCAAAATTTATTCATTACCTCTAAAAATTTATTTAGTAATGTCAAAAAATGTATATCGATATTCGAGAAAGTGAGTTCTCTTAGTTATAATAGAATTTCCTGTGTGCAACTTTGCTTTATATAAGCAAAACAATTACATAATATTGGGTTGAGGATCAATATTGCTGAACTTTAGTTTCAGACAGCATTACCAGTGCATTTTGTACTCTCATAAATTCTCCCCATTTCTGCTGAGATGAAAATGGCACGATGATATTAAAATGGTACCGGAGCTATGATCCAGATAAAAGTAAAAAGACATTAAATTCAAAATATGAGTTTCGAACTACGTCACTGAATTTCAATACCTCTGTCTCAGTTCCAATAAATAAAAGTTCGATATCCGCGATCTCTCAGCATGTCTCGGTTCAGAATACGAGGAGGAGCGGAATTAATTCTCTGAGTTCCTTCCATCTTTGTTCTGGAATGAATTCGAATGCAAAATGATGACAAGGCACCAAAAATTTTCTGTTACTCAAATGGAACTGCAGCGGTTTTAAGATCGACTAAAACAAAAAAAACATCTGTCGGAGACCTAAATTATAGCGCACTGATTAGAATGTTCGTGCTGAAAATGCTTGGTGTTTACAAATTCTACTACTAAAAAAAGGGGAAAAAGATAAGTTTTTGCCGATTTCAAACTTTTTCTTGCGTCTTCCTTTCCCAAGCACAGCGACACTACAGAAGATTACCGCTATCTGTTTTAGTCACTCACTTTCCTTTATTGTTATTTTCGAGCTGTACAAATAACAAATGACTGTGCATAATTTTCGTCTTGTTGACGTATAATACGTTTTACGATAGCCTGATATTTTTGAAGGAATTTATCTCTCTGAGTCTCTGAGTGAAGGTCATGGGCGGGGGGGGGGGGGAGTCTCTCGGTCCTAGTTAAAAATAATGTCGCCTGGAGCTTTCCAGACCAAAGAAAGCTCGGCCAAAAATTTTCCGCGCTTTGATCAAGTTAAATGTTCTGACTGCTCATCCCGCAATTTCCAGCTCAAATGTGGCAACATTTGCTTTTCCAGCGATTTCCGCGAGGATGAGGGTTACTTTTTTAAGGATATTTTAAACCTTACCCATCTATTTCATCTTTTAAAATAAAATGAAGGCTCGGGTGTAAATAGTGATAACTAGCATTTTTTTCAATCAAAGATATGGCTTGTGAAAAGTTCGAGAAATAACTGCAGCAAGTATTTTGATTTTTAAACAAAGTGGGTACAGTAATTAAGGGCTGCAATTTTCTTTTCAAAAGTTAATGGTAAAAGCAATATCAAGCTTTAAATTTCCTTTGTTCCATTTTTATAAACATTCATACGAACTATAACGTTGCAGTTCGGCCTCATAAGTGAATGTTTTTGTGTAAAAAAAGTCCTAAATCAAGTAGCTTGGCTACTATAAAAAAGGCTACTATTTTTTTTATAATGGCGGAAAAGAGGCAAATATATGTTAAAAGTGCCCACCGGCTACTGGCAGCAGACTAAAATTTGAATTTAAAGTTCAAATCGAATCTCAGGGCTGAGAACGATACCGATCCCTTCCCCACCCACGCAGTGCTTCAAAGGTGAACTATCGGACGGGCGCTCTGCCAGCTGCCCATCGATTGAACGTGGACGCTTGGGGCGAGAGGGGGGAGGGGGAGGTGTGCTCCCCGAGAAGCATGCTTCCGGCCAAAAAGATACGAGCGCGGAACTTCATGCCCGTGCTATGAAATAATTTGTTGTACTAATCTTGGCCTTATCGCGAAACTGACTTTGTTTGCAGCCTGAGCAGCACTATTGCACTTTATTTTTAGGCAGGTATTTAAAATCATCGTTTGCAAGTCCGTTATTGATTTTTCAGTGCAGGGAATGGGTTTCTGACGTAATATACCTGTGGCCGAACTAAATGTTTGCTAAAAGTTTTTCGAGAACATTTTATTCATTTGAGGAGTTTTGACTCAAGCGGGGGAGGAGAAAAGCATAGGCAAAAAAAAAAAAAAAAAAACACATTTGAATGTGAAAGCCGTTGGTAATTCTCCTCTATAAGTGTTTATGGATTGCAAGAAAGAAAATCAAAACAGTTGCTTAATAAAGTAGAGTATTTTAAATGTATGGTGTTCCAAACTGATCCTGTGATTAGATTCAATATTTTTTCCACCAAATAATCGTCAATTTTTTGCCGATTATGGTTGATTAATCGGTACTGCCGATGAATCGGCGCATCCCAAGTGTGAATACAAACATGTCCATAAATGTGTAACTGTTATTGTATCGGTCTCAAGTATAAGGAATGTTAGACACAGAGCTTTTTTTTTTGTTTAGTTTTCGTTAGGTATTGTATCCTGAACAAACAGAAAAAATCTCGCTTGTGTATGAAAAAGAGAGAACGAAAGAGGCTTGGCTATCCCGTGACTCAAAATTGGTAACATGGAGGCCTCTCGCCATTCAAAAGGTTCTATGCGATCTCCAACCCATTCAGTGCAAGAAGGAATCCTATATTTTAAAAGCAGTCTAAAAGCGGGGAAATCTTATGAATGTATAAGTCGATGATTCATACATTCCATGTACTCCGTTTTATGCACCGACAAAAATAAAGTTTGAATTGTTCAGCTCACATCAAGATTTTTTTCCTGTACAATTGCCCCCCCCCCCCTCTTTATGTTCAGGGTATTTCACGTGATCGTGCGATCGTGAAACTGGTCCGGCGTCCCACCCCGGTGAAGTTGCTCACGCGTGGGAACTAGCTTCTGATTCTGTCTCGAAGAATTCTTGGACAGAATGAAATTTATTCACTTCGCTGACGAAACGAACATTTCCTTATTTTGTAAATCGGAAATATTGCAGTAGGTGGGTGTTTCACGGCGTGGTGCGGTACATCGAACCCTGAATGTACATCTGAGAAAGGAATACAAAAAAAGTATGAGGGCCATTCCACCGTCACGTGCAGGACAATCAGACTCAAACATTTTAAAAGCATTTTGCGGTAGATAATATTTTAACTAAACAGGAGCAAACACATTTTTTTTAATGTTTACATCTGATGCAAAGATGCTCCTGACACACTTATATTTTAATCAAATATTTTTGTTACTTAAAATGTAATTGAGTGATATGCGTCACGCGTGGGACATCCTTTATTAAGTCAACCTCTCGCAAGGGCTTTTATGCATTTCACATTTTGCTCCATTCATTTAACAACGACAAAACAAGTTGCAGATTTTGACTTAAATGTTAATAGTTTACAGTTATTACGATATCATACTGAGTAAAGTACGCGGCATGCATCATTTTAAAAACCTCTGAACAAGAGACACCTCTTCTGAAGGGACAAAAAGTTCAATAATCTAAGTGTCCCTTATTGCGTGGTGCTACTGTATTATTATTTTATAAAGCGCTTTGAAAACACGTTAACATTAAAGTTATTTTAAGTCAAGGGTACAGTTTCGTCATTTGACTTTTTCCTGCGTTTTCCCATATGAGACAGATTTAACCCCTAAAACTATCTCCTGGGGCACGACCTTGTACTGTGCATATCGATTGTTTTTTTTTTTTTTTTTTCCTACAGTAAATAAATAATTTGGGTTGAAGAGGGAGAAACGTCGAGCTAGAAGATATTTCGACCGTGAAGAGCTCTGTTTTGAATTTTACGGCGCTGTATTTGTGAGGTTTGTTTTTTCTTTTTTCACATAAGGGGTAAATAGTTCGCAAAACGGAGAAGTTGCTTCATTTGCATGTTTCGGCAACACGTCCCAGCGAGAGAAGACATATTTCCCTCCCTTGTTTGTTTTCCCTCGGTTGCCCTTGGCACGATTCCTTCGCTTGCGAGGAGAAAGAAGAGCCTAACTCGAAGGAAATGACGGAGGATACGGAGAGAGTCGGCAAATAACTACTTATAAGCAGCTACCCATGTAGTTATTGTTGCTTCGGATACCACTCTGGCATCCGAGCCCGAGTAATGCTTGATCACAAAGAGATGGCGCGTGACTTTGAAGCGGAAACGGTCCTCTTTATTTTGTAATCTAAGCACCCGAGAGATAACGCAGACACCAAAAACTTGAATGAACTGCGTGAAAAAAATATTTTTTGTGCCGATATGCCTTTTTTTAAGCCTAAGTGGTCTGTTTCTGCTGCAATGTCACGCGCCGTCTCTCCGTGGTCAAACTATAGATGCATCTACTCTGCTTAAGACAGAATTGTTACGGCTTCCGTTTTCACGGGCACCATTAAAGTGGAAGTCCGATTTAGCTCAACACTCGAGCCATAAGACCCGTTTGAAGGGCAGGCCGCCATTCACAACGCACACATTCCCACAGAAAAAGAACAGAAGAGAGAGAAAGTACATCCATGCCCGAACTGGGATTCGAACCCGAGACCACGCCATCCGGGTCACACTTCTCTGACCACTAAACAAGGTGGCCGGCAAAACTGGGAGTGTCGTGGCAATGTGATCTGGCGTCCCGTCTTGAGTGGGACGCTCTCGAGTGAAGTCAACAGTGCAACATAGCTAGTAAGAAAGCCATAGGATGCTTGAGTTTATCAATAGATCTATGAAGGTTCTTCTGCTTTGATGTAGAAGTTTGGTAAGACCTTATTTGGAGTATGTTGATCAGTTTTGGTCTCCCTGTCTTGAGAAGGATATTAATTTACTGGAAAGGGTTCAAAGGAGGGCTACGAAGCTAGTTAGTGTTCTTTCTAATTTATAGTATGAGACGACTACGCTTAGTGTGCGTAATATTCATAGTCTTAAGCAAAGGAAAATCAGAGGGGACCTGATTCAGTTATTGAAATTTATCAAAATGAAAGGTGTTTCTATATTGAAGTTTTGTATGGAAAGCAGACAAGGAGCAATACTTTAAGCTATTCAACCGTCACGTGTGGGACAATGAGACACAACATATTCACCAACAATTTGTTATAGCTCTTCATATTTTAACTGAACAGAAGTAAACTCATTTTTAAATCTTTAAACTTGATGCAAAGGTACTCCTGACACGGTTATATATTTGTTTAGTCATTTTGTTATTGGAAATTTAATTTATTCATATGCCTCACGTGCCGGACATCCAAACTAAACCTTGCTTTTTGAATTATAGCTAATTTTTTGCTCTATTATAATTCAGACAAAACACATTGTAGATTTTGAAAGTTGAGGTTCCAATGTAAGTGAAACATGTCTCATTTGTTGAGAAATAAAAATGTTTGCCTTTAGAAAAAATTTTAGGGCGATTCTACGAAAAAATGTCAATTTTTTCCCACGCGTGACGATTCACAGATTATTTCATTGAGCAGTCATGGGTGGAGACCAAATTTCTTTCGTAAGAAATCACACATACGATTGTAATTTCTTACGCAACAAAATTTTGTTCACTACCCTTTTAAATTTTTATTTTTAATGAAATAGAGTACGAAGTGTGACGTGCGGTACAACATGACCGTTTTCCGTGGAATGGCCCTTGATCGGAGAGAAGGCGAAACATATTTCGGCACAGCATTTGTTTCATCGGGAGGCGGCCTGTTTATTTTAAGTCTTATTCCGATCGCGAATCCATTCGGAGATGCTGAATGAGGCCGCTGAAATCGGCTTAGGGTGTGACCTCCGCGACACGAGGCCGCGAAAATCCCGTAAGCCGCTCATGGGAGGGCAGAAGGGGTCACGCTTCGGCTCTGTGTCGAGTCTCATGAGATGAATGAGCCGGGTTTCCGAATCGAAAGCAGATTTAATACGGAGGCGGAATTTATTACGATGTGTCTTATGCTGGCATCATGGTTCGCAAACATGAATTAATGTATTAATTTCATAATTACAGATAAAAGCTGAATGCGGCAAATAGTTTGAATGTCAAATGACAAATATTCTGGAGAGATGAAATGCGCATTTTGAGAGTAAAAATATCTAATGAATCATTAAAAATCCCATTAAGATCTGGCGGGATGATTTATACCAATTTCGTATATTCCTTAAACACGTGCGAATGTTCTTTATTTAGTTATTATTCACTTGCGTAGATTGGTTTTAAAAACGAAAGAATCTTCCTTTAAATTACTTTTAACCCATTAATGCCTAGCGTCCCTTTTTAGGGACGGTCCGAAAAGTGTGTCTGAATTTTCCAAAAAATTAACATTTCAACCAAATAATTGTGTTCAATTATTACTTTGGTATTGCTTCAATTCTGTATTAACAGATTGCAGCACATAACCGCTGTGAAGTGTGATCTGTAGCCATTTGATTATGATCTTTATCAAAAATTACATCGTTCGCAATCTCAAGAACAAAAAGCTAAGTTTTTAAGTTATTAACTAGTAAATCTATCTGTGTTTGATATATGTGCTACTTTGATCGATGTTTTAGTTTACCTTTTTTTGCAATTTTGTAAATTTTAAATTTTTTTAGAATTTTATAGCAATTTAAGAACGTCCCTAAAAAGGGACGCTAGGCACCAAAGGCTGCATTGTTTAACCGTTGCTGATTTCTTGCTTAGAATCTATAATTTATATCAAAGAAGTTAATAAATGTTTTTAGACTGAAAAACAGATAATAATTGTCATTTTTAAAACTTATTTTATTTTCAAAATCTAATTAAATTAAATTAATTAATATATATAAACTTAATTATACAATGTTCTTAAATATTTTCTCTTCTTTTTTTTAATTACAAAAAATACTCAAGGTAAATTTTGAAAGAAAGCTATTTCAAAAATGTAATTCTTTAAAACACTAATTATTCCTTATATTTCATTACTTTTCCATTATGCATTTAGGTGTTTATTATTGTTTAGTCTGACTGTTAAAGAAGCCCTAAGCTGTTTCAGAAGCTTAGCATTTCACCTTGATGAAGAATTCAAGGATTGCATATGTGTCTGTTGTTTGGGAAAGGGGGGGGAGGTTGCAGATTTAATTTCAGAATTCCCTGAGCATGCCAATTTTAATCTCTACTGTGAGAATTTATTTCCTTCTCTTGCGCTCCTACGTGATTATTTGTCTCCGCAAGGTTTTGTGCAAGAATCGGATTAAAAAATTGCTCATGAACTAAAGTTACGTTGTCCAAAAAAGAAAAGAGAGAAAGTTTTGAATAAATGTCGATGACAAGTAAAATAATATTACGTTGGTTCGGTGGAATAATAGCAATGTCATAACTATTGCATTGAATCTTCATGGAGTTTATCCTATTGTAAAGGCTAAGCGATTGTCCAACAGCGAAAAGAAAGTAATTGAAATTGATGAACCAAATATATATGGTTGCTCAATACAAACGTTGCATAGGGAAAAAGATCCCATGAATCAAATATCGGGAACTACCGGTTTTTGATCCACTCTAAAAAATGGTGGTAGCCGCTCTTCATTTTTATTTTAAAAGCTGCTATACAACATGCATTGAGCTCAAGAGAGTTGAGTTAGGTATTATGGGGCTAGTTGTTATATTGTTTTAAATAAGACTCAAGTAAGATGTGCCTATTGAAGTAAAAGACCTTATCGGAATGCAGCAAATGCAATACGTAGGTTTGCAGAAATGTTTTGCTGACTTTCATACTCAACAACACCAATATTTCCTTGTTCTCTGAATCTACTTCCCAGTTTATGTTAATTGCTGCTTTTATTTCTTTTCATAAATTGTCATTTTCAATATTACATCGTAGGCAGAAAAAAAAAATTTGGTAAAAAAGTATGTACCCTCTGGTGCCTAGCGTCCCTTTTTAGGGACGATTTTTCTTTCTTAAATAAAAAATTTATTTTTTACATAATAATTTTTTAACTATTTTTCCTGTCCATTAGACACTATTTGTAACCAGTATACAAAGTATCGTTGAAAAATAAAATGTCAGGCATTAATGGGTTAATTCCACGTTGAATGTAAATTTGGGTTACCAAAGCATGTTTTAATTAAAATATCATCTCAGAATATTACGTTAGCTTTGGTTGCACAAATCTGGCAAGGATGAAAGGAAAATTTTGAACTTCATTTTGTCTGCTTTTTTTTATTCAGTATTTCTTTTGCAATGTGTGTACAGTCGTTCTAGCTAACGTTGAGCCATACCGGTTAGATTTGCGCAATAATTCTTAAGCAATATTCAATATTTTACTTTAAAAATAAAGCTTTAATGCAGAGAAGTTACGAAATAATTTTTCCCTTACTTTTACGAAAAGAATGTTGGCAATATTGTAAACAACGCATTGCATCATTCAATCAATCTGAAGTTGATGTTCAGAAGATTATTTTTGAATTAGTTAAAAATGCGATAGCAGGTAAAACATTGACACGTGAGTGGCAGCATTTCTACTTACATGATGCGAGTAGTAGGTATTTATTTAGTCCGAGTTCACTAGGAACTCGGAAATGTACAAATACGGATAGGGGTCATTTTCAAAATTTGCTTACATTTGCTGTCCGGAGGTTAAAAAGACGATTTTGAAGCATAATTTATATTTTAAATTCAACGCGAACAATTATTTTCTGTAAAAAATACCCCCAAAAAAATTCTATCACTCAAAAAATTTTTGAAATTTATTTATTTATTTTTATATAAGTCTTTAAAACTGAGAATCAAGGCAAAAACGCTTGTCCATTTCTCATTTTCACAAGTTCAACTACTTTTTTTAGATACTTAATTGTGTAAAAAAGTATATACGACAAATTATTTTTATATATTGACTATTAGTGTATGATGTTCGTGAGAAATATTGACAATAGTATTTTTTTTAATTAAGAAATGTATGAATATATTTTGTCCGGAAGTTCTTGTCAAGTCCGTTACCCTAAGATTATTTTAGCTAAAAAAGGTATTTATTGCTGTCAAAAGATGGTAACACGTATTCAGTTAACTTAACAAACTAGTAACGTAACTATTTCGTACCATTTAGTTTTTTTCAGTCGAGAAGTATTGCTGTGGCGTTTCGCACAAAATTTCTTGAAGGTGCGTATTTTTATTCTTTGTCAAATCCGTTACCAAAGATTTTAGTATTAATTTTTGCTTTTCTAAACTTTTACCCATAAATATTGTTTATTATACAACTCTAAGAAAATGTATATTGTTGTTCAATTTTTAAGTTCGACATCCTAGCCATAATTTGATTTTTTTGATTACTGTCATTCATTAACTATGAAGCACTTTATACGTTACGACATGCGTTTGTTTTACCTTTCATCGCACCATTAGACAGTGGTCGCAGCGCCCCCTATAGTTTGTTAGAATTACGAATGAATTCGTAAAAGCGAGAAATTTTTCTTCTATTTTTTTGATACCATTTTAAAACTAAAATAAAATTAAAAAAATGCCACTGAAAAAGGTTATAAAAAAGAAGACAGAAAGAAATCTATTTTTTTAACCAAAATGAAAAGTATTTGTTTAATTTAATTAATTAGCTTAACTGCTACTGTTAGGGCCCTGCTCCACATTGACGTAAAGCAGAAAAATAAAGCAGAAGCGTAAAATGGAGCAAATAGTGTTCCTATGGAAAGTACCCGAATTTTCGGTTTCTGCCTTCAGTTTCGGTCGCGTTTTACGCTGATGTGGAGCAGGGCCCTTACTGCTGTTTATAAATTTGTCTTCATTTCTTTGAATTAAATCTAATTATCGTTTGCGCAATTTACTTATTTTTTCGCAGTGGCAAGATAAAAGAGATGAGATGGAATATTGAAAATTTTTTACTGGAGGTGATTTGTTTTTCTCGCCCGTAGTTGTCGGAGAATATTATTTTCTTTTACGTAATATGTGATTCAGAGTACTTTTTATAAAATAAAAAAAAATGTTTAAATTCGCTTGTTTTAAAATTCTGAAAGAAGTGAAACGGAAGAAACAACGACTGTCACAGTAAGATATAGCTTTTATAATTCTTTGTCTTAGGTTTGACTCTCAGATCAGTGAGAAACTAAATTTTATCTAAAAAGGAAAATGAATTTTCGATTGTTTAAACTATTGAATTTTGCCTTAACTTAAGTAACTTAAACAATTCTTGAGTTTAAATCGAAACGATGAAATTCCCCTAAAAAGCGATTTTTTCAGTAACTAGATTTTCAGAAGAAATCCCTATGAAAATACGATTGTGATCACAAGAACGAAACCTTTTAATACACAAGTATGAAAATTGTGTCTAATTATTTTTCAAGCATGTATTTTTCATTTTCCTTCTTTTCTAAACTTTTATTGCTTAAAAAATTAGATGAACTTCATTAATTTTTGCCTCCTTCAAGGAATATTTATCATTACTTGTTAGTTAAGTAAAAATTTTTTCTCTGAAAATATTTTTATTTTCAAGTTTTATGTTAAACTCTCAAAGAGTGAAACAGTAATCTGAATTTCCAAATTTTTGGAGTTGATGAAATTGCGAATGCCACATTTTCGGTCCTATACCGGCTCAATTTAAGAAAAAAAATAACCGTTTTATACTCAAAACTTATATCCCTAAAGCAGCGAAAATAGCAGCTAAAACTTTGAATCACTTCTGCAAAGGTGTGGTGGAGCAGTAAAGGCTACTACATGGAAAAGCACGCAGATTTGGGTCTAACAACCAAATGTAAAAGTGTGGACTTTGTACATGGACCGTCGTACATACCCCGCCAACAAAAGGGGCCCATATCAACAATTTCGAAAGACGTAAATTTTTTGTTTAAAATAATTGAAAAAAGATTTAGATTAAACATAAAATTTATAAATGCTCTTTACTACCACAAAACTAGCACGAAATTATTTCACATAACTGACATTGTGGAGTGTAACCAATGTGACACATATAAAATTTATTCTTTATAAGGGAGTTTTTCAGTTTTCGATAGCTTTACTAATAATTTCTAGAGCAAAAACCATTGAGGGATTGAATTCTGCTTTAAATGGACTGCAAAATCGCGTACTTTCTATCTCGGCGGAAACAGAAAAATATCGCAAACATTACCGAACGTTTACGCATCGAACTTAACATTATAGACATTTTGCCTGCACTACAGCATTTGGGGATAAAGCAGTGTTTCGTAAAACCTTGGTTTTTTTTTTCAATACTGCATATGTATTTATTCATTTATTTGCCGGGGTGCAATACGAATCGAAGTCAGGGCCGGATCACCAAATAAGCAAAGTAGGCGGTTACCTGGGGGCCCTGAGGTTCTGAGGGGCCGCGGAGAGATCTCAAACACCCTTCTCTCTCTCTCTCTCCTCTCTCTATCTCCTCTTTTACTTCTGCAATATAGATCAATTTCGAACAGTGGGAACCAGAACAAACATTAAATAGGGGGTCCCTACCGAGTAACAAAAAAATATATATCTACATTTATATATGTGTGTGTGTGTGTTTGCGTAAGAGAGAGATAGTTAAAAAATGAGAGGCTGTGAAATCTCCTTCTCCCGTTTTTTGAGTTCTTGATGGCTCTAGTGGGCTTCATCACTTGTAACGCCTATGGGCCCCAACTCCTTAATCCGGCCCTCATTGAATTGACAAAATGAGAGCCGTATCGAGGGATCTGCAGATAGGCCTATAGTGTTGTGACTGTTATGGAATTTCTCCGCACAGCGCCGTGTTTCGAAATTCGGGTCTGTTTCCATGACATCTCGACAAACGATCCGTGCGTGCCGCTCGCTCTTCCGTGTGACCGTATTCGAAGAGTGACCGGCAGTGACCTATCGATTCGTTTCCACAAATTGGGAAATGGTTTTCTATACCCCACAAATCCAGAAACGCTGGGCAGAAATACAAGTGAAAATTGTGGGTGGAGGGAGGGAAGCATAGGTTTGAAACATACCTCTACAATCATTTCGACGCCGCAATAGGAGGTCATGGGAGGTCGCTGTGACCTTCCGAAGAACACTTAATTCGGCAATTTTCTCATTTGGCAAAATTTGCAATTCCATTCGGCAAATGCAGAATTTCTTCCCTCCCGAAAATTTGAGCCCAGGGCGCTCCCGTTCGAAGCATTATATTACTCATGGAATTCACAGAGAAGAATACTCATTTCTGTACCAATAGACAGGTTAACGTTAGTCCATTTTCATTACTTTTCTGGAGAGAGCGAAAGTGTTTGTCGGATGCATTCAAGGGATGGGACTTGCGCTCTTTATAATTAGGGAGGAATACTTTTTATAGAATAACGTTCTCATAGCTCGATGCGGATTAAGATTCTACTTACAATGCGGTAATAAAGTGAAAATTGCCATTTTTGAGCTGACTTAGGGCACAGATTTTTTATAAAAAATCTGTGAAAATACGATTGTGCTCTGAAATACGAATGTGAATTCAGCCCTTTAACGCCCCATGTTTCCATTTGTCAACGTGCTCAGTTTAATCGTCTAAAGTAGCCAAGTGCGTAGTTGAAGTTCTATTGCTGACAGAACCAATTACTGAAGGTACCAATGAAAAAAATTTTGACTTTGTAAATCACCCAAGCTCTCATGGAAAAAAATATTTTCGAAAAAAAAGAACCGCCTTCTGCGGGAAATTGCTCTAAAAAGTAAAAAATAAATTTATTCTTTGAACACCATCGACACTTGTTTCAAATAAAAGTCTTAAAATCGGCTCGAAAAAAAAATCATACGTACCGTAAAATGGGGTGAATCGGTACACTTTTCAGCTTTGATTGTAAAAAAAGTAGTTAAAAGATTTTTTTTCAATTCAATTTTTTGTGTAAAAATTTCGGTCTTGCTTTGCTTTTGATATTCCAAGCAAAGACAAAACCTTTTAAACAGTTATTGTTTACATATATAGGAATTTAGGGGTGTTCCGATTCACCCCACTGATACGGGTCAATCGGAACATATGTGTTAAAGTTTTTATCATTTTTTTTTTTTTTTTTTTCAATTTTACTTGTAATAGGTCTCACAAACATGAGTAATATTGTTGAGGGAGAATAAGAAGAGACAGTTGCCGTCAAATAAAAGCTTATTTTCTATACCAGTAAACGTTTATGATTTGTCAAAAGTCAAAATAATTTTGAACTTATGAAAAATTAAAATTAATTTTAAGAAATACTTTTAAACTGAAATACAAAGATTTAACATAAATTGAAGTCACTCATGTCGTCCACAAATATGTGCTTGTCCTTAAAACTAGCAGTTGTGGCTTGGCTTAAGTTTTTTCACAACATCTTCTGAGATGAACCCTACCTTTTCTTTAGTTTCTTGAAATCTCTGTGTTTTGGGGATTGCACTGTAAGATTTCCCAGTTATTCATCACTGTCTGTGTGCTGGACTTTTGACACATAAAGTCTGTATGACTTTCCCCCATGTATTTAAGTAAAATAAAGTCTCCTGATGCAAAAATCTTTTTAAATCTGCAACTTTCTGTCATTCTAAGATCTAGTTGCTCACAAGAAGGGATAAACAGTAATGAATCCTTGTCCTTGTCTTGACTAGAAGAATTGAAGTTAGAATCTTGATTGTTCAACCAGTTTCCTTTAAAAAAGTTTGAATTGGAAAAACAGTACAAAGTGTTCCGATTCACCCCACAAATTTTTTTCCTATGACATTTTTGAGAATTCTTCATTTTTATGACACTTTTAAAAAATGTAAATACTAATGTGGTATTCTGTTGTTCAGATACATGCATAATTGAAAAATACCACTCTTAGGTTTAAAATATAAGAAGGTTTGTTCTTACATATGAAGTTTTGCAGTCTATAAAAACGTAATGTTTTCTAGCATTCCACGTGCAGATCTTCTTAGAAGCCAGTAAGGTTGCCAGATTGATAAAAGTAATTTTTTCCAACTTTCTAGGATCTTACCTTTCTAAAAAAAAATTAATGGCGAAAAATACCCAATAGTATATTTATGAAGAATTTCTTTGTACGGTTGGGAAGTTTTGTTCCGATTGACCCCGCTGTTCCTATACACCCCATTTTACGGTAACTACAATTTAATTGGAAATGTACATCTTAATGGATCCATGCTCTTCAATAGCATTCGCATACATTGCATTGATAACCACATATTAGTGTTACGAATATACAAATTTTTTGTTCTTTTTTAAATAGTTTTTCCAAAAATGTTGGCAAAATGTGGTTGAACATCATGTTATCTATCGCTTCTTTGCCGACTTTAAAACTTATGTTTGAAACTAGCGTCGATTGGGTTCAAAGAAAAAAATTATTTTTTTCTCTTTTTTTTCCCAAAAAAATATTTTTATTCCATCCTCTTTTGTGAAAATGTTCTGCAAAAAATAGTGCCATGCTTTCATTACGAAACATCACCTTATTTTTTCTAGTAAATGCTCCATAAAATAAATATCAACGCGTTTAAAACTGTAAACGATTGATGCTAAAAGCTAACAAATTCGATCTATCCCCTACAAATGTCCGACCAGCATCCATAATTAATGACCGCTGTCCCAGTGGGTCGATTCCCAGCACGAAGCCTCATCCTTTTCCTTCCAGTTTCCTTTCTTTTTCCTCATAAAAGGCGAACAGTGTGCGAAATGAGAGGACCCTTCATTTGCCTTTTCGACCGCACGTCAGCGAGGGCAGGAATATTTTAAGCGTTAGTCCATCCCTTGTTTGTTTTCCCTCGGTTACCCTTGGCACGATTCCTTCGCATGCGAGCAGAAAAAAGAGCCCAACTCGAAGGAAATGATAATATCATAATGAATGACAGTTGAGATGGAAATGCTGAGCACAAGCAGTTGTCATAACTTTATGACACCCAATCAAGATTGTTTCGTATGGTGATGCCATTTTGGCGAAAAATGGCAGATATCCTTTTTTGTCAAGACTAGAGATGAAAATGGTCGGAAAAAAACCGGAAATTTTCGGAAAAAAACCGTTTTTTTTCCGTTTTTTTCCGAGGAGGTTTATTTCCATTCCGGAAGAATTGAATTTTTCCATTTAATTTTTAAGAAAGAAATGACTAGAAATTTTTTTGTTTGTATAATTGTTAAAAGCGTTAATTTATTGAATCCTGCATTTTTGTTTTTCATTTAAATCCCCTAAACATCTTGATGCAAAATCATATAGCCATTATTTTCGGGTTTTTTTTCCTTATTTAATTACATTGCAGGTATCAAAGAGCATTTTTTTTTAATCGTGTACAAAATACTAGTTTTTTAGGATAATTA
Source organism: Uloborus plumipes (assembly GCA_038373865.1). Lineage (NCBI taxonomy): Eukaryota > Metazoa > Arthropoda > Arachnida > Araneae > Uloboridae > Uloborus > Uloborus plumipes. The sequence continues at coordinate 18,784 of JAXGGA010001885.1, forward strand.
TGAAATTTGGATACTGAAATTGTGCTAAAATGTTCAATTTCTGGTCATAATCCCCGATAATTTTCAGGTTGGAAAGCAGAAAAAAAAGATAAATAAAATGTATTCAGTTTTTAAGGAAATACTTGAATATTGGCCATTTTATAAACATTACGTTCTCTACTCTAGGACTGCACAATTTTTAATTGAAAATGTTAAAGAAATAGTAAATAAGTACAGAAATTTATGCTAAAAACACATTTTAATATTTTGTAATAAGTGAGCCACTGCTCAATCAGGTAAAACAATAATTCTGATTAAATTCCAACTTTTGTAAACACAGCAGATTTATAATTGGCCTACTATTAGTGTATTTTTGATATTAAAAGTACATAAATTATTTCTTATGAAAAATTACATATCGCCACTGAAAGGTAAAATTATTTCATTTTTGATAAGTGCTTATTCACAAAAATGTTCATTTATTAATATGAATTCTTTCATACAAAATGCATTACCTCACTTTTTAACTGATTTTCTTTTGTACTTCTTCTACTTTGTATATGTATAAAATAAACTGTCACATACATATTTAATTTTATATTTTTAGACTTATAAATTATCTGTTAAAAATTGTTAATTTCCTTTTGGTATTTAGATATTTTGCAAAATTTTATATTAATATGCAATATTACTAACCTTATGACAGCATATTACAAAAATATTACTAACCTAATTTAAATAGTTTGCATATCTTTCAAAGATTTTTATATGTCTTACAATTCAGAGTTCAAATCGTACTAAGACAATAATTATTAACGTTCTGTGTATTTAAAGTAGCACAAAATTTAAAATAAATAACTAAATAAAATTAAAAAAAAACTATATTAAAGTAAGTACACTTACCTTTATTGCAAATTCCAAGCAGAATTCAACGCTATCAACTATTAAAACTCTCTCAACACAACTCTACACAGAAACTTCTTTAACAAAACCAACGTCCTTTTAGTGAAGAACTAATTTACTTCTTCATGAAATGAATAAGCATAACTTCAGCCACAGAACGAGGTTTCCGCTGACTATGCGAACTAAATGTATATTGCCGTGCTTGCTAAGCACATAGTAGAATCTGCAATTGAGCTCAAACTGAGATATTGCATTTTAAAGAGCTGCGCCTCCATATATTTTGTTGTGATGACTTTTATTCAGCAGATTTAAAAAAAAAAAAGTTTTCAATCACAAATGACTACAAAACATTTTATTAATAACACACACGAAACAGAGAGCAACCTCTGGTTAATAACTCTGGTTTTGTTGAAAAGTTGGGGTACGACCATTGTGCTTAGCAAGGCAGTGCAGTAAGTTGAAACTCCAGTTTAAATTTTGTTCAGGTTTAGTAACCATTACGCAGTTTATAGTTTTCTATTAGAAAAGTTAAAAAAAAAGTCATTTAATTTTTATTTGGATTTAGATTGGGTGGGGAAAAACCGGAACTCAATGGTTTTCATTTTTAGATAGGGTGGTTATATTGCAAGGGAAAAAAATCATTCTGATTTTTCTTTCAAACACTATTTTTGATGCTTGAAAGTATCTACTTATTATTTAAAGTTTTAAAGGCAGTCTAAAATAGAAAATTTAATTGTAAAGGATAGACACACTTTATCCAATATTAACAGTAAAATGACGATATGATTCATTTGTGAGGTTTGACCAATAAAGCCTTGAGTCATAAAACAGAAAGGCTATTTTTTTGCTATTAAAACTTACCTAATTATGCGTATGTCTGCCATCAGGAAAAATAATATGTGTTGATTGCATGTATTTTTAATGATTAACCTTTTAAATGGTCCAATAAAAACAAAACTATTAAAAAACGCTCTTTTTAATTGTAAAAAAGTCAATTTTTCATTTTTTTCCAATTTTTCCGGAAAAAAACAGGAAAAAAACCGGTTTTTTTTCCATCACTTCAAAATTTCCGGAAATTTTACATCTCTAGTCAAGACGCGTGTTTTGAAATTTCAAATGCTTCCATGACTTTTGTTGCAGGTTTGAAAAAATATCTTCAACCGTACATTTTATTCCATGAACGAAATTAGTGAGTTTTGTTTGGAAATTACATCCTTCGTCGAAGTTGAGTGGACGAACAATTCTATCAAAAGAACCATAGAGATTAGAGCGATCAGAAAGCCAGCTGATCAAGGAACTGAAAAGACAGTTTTTCGTAACTATCTATGTATGGATTTACCTATGTGATGACCGGGCTAGAGAGAGAGTTAATCCTTTCATAAAACTCTATTAAGAATTTAGAAGTTGGATGAGTTATGTAGTGAAAAAAGTGAAAGCATTATAAAAGAGTAATATATATATATATATATATATATATATATATATATATATATATATATATATATATATATATTGTTACAAATCTTGTAAATAGTTGTTGTTTTTCCTGCCTTGCATCATTTTCATTAGTTTTGGTTTTATATGACGTCATGTTGCAAAGGTATCTGAAGATATCACCTTTATCACTTGTATACCGGCCTCGTAACACTTTGTAGTTTTTACACTTGCCCTAACTTTAATAAGCGTGAAGACATTTTCGCGTGGTTTTCTTCTTATCACTAGAATTTGTGAATGGATTGTTCAAAGTTATGAATGAACAGAATGCTCCGGATTTTTCTAGAATATTGTCGTAATTTCTTTCCGTGTATAAATAGCCTTGAACACACTTTTTAGTCAGTTAGTTCTTTTCAGATTTTGATTTCTGAGAGTGCTCGTTTTTATTCGCTTTGGGCGAATGTTGTTTTTGCTTTTGTAATTTCTTAATTACTGTTCACGTTATATACGTGGTGCTGAGTTACTGTTGAGAGTACAGTGTACTGTTTGCTGCCTAATTGCTGGATGTTTAGCAATTGTTTCCTGCTCTTATTGTAAATAGTGTACATACTTGTAAATAAATTTATAGTCACTTCCTCAAGATTGGAATGCTCATTTGAAGAAAGTTGAAGGTGCTACGGACTCGTTACAATTTTGGCGCCCAACGTGGGGCATCTTCAAGGACTTTCTTGGAATTTTCTGTGAACTTGGACTTTTCTTCCTGAGGATTTTTTGACTTCAGAATTTTATGTTGATTACTCGAGCAATATAGGAACAACTGAAAAAACTCCTTGATGCGATCAACGCTGTTAAAAGTGACATGACTGCGAATCAAGAACAATTAAAAAATGATTTAACCGCTAGCATAACTTCAAGTCAAGAAGAAATCAAGAATGATATGGCGACTCTGGCTACTAATCAAGAACAATTAAAGAGTGATTTAACCGCTAGCATAACTTCAAGTCGAGAAGAAATTAAGTGCGATCTAACGTCGATGAAAAGTTTGGTGGAAAATAAATTTGCCAATATGGAAAATAAAGTGGAGGCTATAGAAGAAAAAGTTGACAGCGTTGAGAATCGAATCACCACAGTAGAAAACCATGTGGAAAAGAAAATTAAAGAACTTGAATCAAAGTTATCAGCATCCTGCAACAACTCAGACGGTGTTGAGAATCGAATCACCACAGTAGAGAATCACGTGGAAAAGAAAATTAAAGAATTTGAATCAAAGTTATCAGCATCCTACAACAACTCAAGTGACTGTGTAGCTGCAGCGGGAACTTCTCGTCCACCCATCAAACTGGCCACGTTTGACGGGAAGACCTCGTGGAATATTTACAAGAAGCAGTTCCTCGTCGGGGGCCTCAACGGCGCAATGGTCTGCCCGTCAGTTTGTAGTCTCAAGAGGCGCGAGTTCGATTCTCGCCTTTGCCCTGGGTGTAACTTCCTTCTCTGTGATGTAAATTCTTTCCTTCAATAAAAAAAATCTGTATTGTACTATCTATGGAGGCAAGGCGCATAGTACGCAGTCCTCATGTGTGTCGAAGTTTATTGACTTCTAGAATAGAATAGTTCCTCATCGTTGCAGAAGCAAACTCCTGGGACTCTTCCACGAAAGCCTGTCAACTTGCAGCCTCGCTGAGAGGGGATGCAGCTGAAATACTACAGACCTTCCCAGAGGACAAGCTCTGTGACTTCGAAGCCTTATCATCGGCCTTGGAGCTTCGCTTTGGCGAAGTATGCCAAGAAGAATTCAGCCAACTCCAGCTGAAATCCCGACTCCAGAGGGATGGAGAGACTTTGCAAGTGTTTGCAGCTGACGTTGAGAGGCTTTCCCATCTCGCCTTCTCGAACTGTCCTTTGGATGTTCGCGATAGCCTGGCCCTGAACTACTTCATAGACGGAGTGCGAAGTCCAGAAGTCCAGACGGCTCTCCGGATGGCGGACATCAAAGATCTTAAATCCGGTCTAGTCTACGCAATGAAGTTCGAGGCTGCATAGCAAATATCCCGCAAGGATCGCCATTCAATCAGGGGCTTGGAAGTGAGTGCCCAGGATTCGAACTCAACTCGTCTCTCGGAAATTGAGCGACAAATCAAAGAAATCTCGGGGATCCTGATGAAGACTCGCAAAGACCAAAGTGGACAACCACTGAAGTGCTGGAAATGTGGCGGTGAGGGCCACGTACGAAAGAATTGCGAAGTTCGCCGAGAAAAGAAGACGTCTCCCGAAGTTTTCCAGATTTCCCCAAGAACTGGCGGCTGCAACGGACTGTTCATTTACGCATATGTGAATGGATTGCCCTGCGAAATGATTGTGGACACAGGAGTCAACGTTACCATCATTAGGACTGATGTGGCTCGTCAATTTGGACTCAAGATCTTGTGGACGCCGCCATGCGTTACTCTCCAAACTGTGACAGGTGACAAAATCTAGATTGAAGGAAAAGTGAACTTGGAAATAATGTTCGCGAGCGCCACTTACCATCACACGGCATTCGTCGCTGACATTACAGATCCCTTCATTCTCGGACTGGACGTTTTGAGAAAATTTGAATTTTCTATCGACTTAAAAAATAATGAGCTGCACTCGACGAGGGAAGACATAGCAATTTTCAACACCGAAAATAACTTAAAATCCGCTCATCAAATAATAGCCCAAACAGATTTATCGATTCCCTCTAGATCAGAAGTACTAATACCTGGCTCCCTCAAGGAAAACAACAGCTTTAAATTCGGCCTCATTGAATATCCTAACCAGAGTAATAGCTCAAAAGGAGTACTAGTGGCATCTACGCTTGTGGACCTTTCAAGGAATGCAGTTCCTGTGAGAGTCACCAATGTAAGTGAAAGACCGAGGAATATTAAGAAAGGAGAAGTGTTGGCAACTTGTACTCCCGTAAATTGCATCATCAGAAGAATTGATTCCTCCGAGACTGTGTCTTCCGAGCCCTTGACTTCGAAATTAATTGGGAGTGCACCATTATCGAAGGATCAAAGATACGCTGCGGAAAAATTGGTGGACAACTTCAAGCAGGTGTTTTCATCTACATCCGAGGATGTTGGTCGCACGAGTTTAACGCAGCATAGGATCGACACTGGAGATCATCCCCCTATAAAGCAGCATCCAAGGCGACTACCGTTCGCCAAGAAGGATGAGGTTAAGATCCTCTTGAAAGAGATGCAGGAGAATGACGTCATCGAACCCTCATCCAGTCCTTAGGCATCCCCTATCGTCTTGGTCCGAAAGAAAGACGGCTCCACCAGATTTTGTATTGATTACCGACGCCTGAATGACATCACCAAGAAGGACAGTTACCCTCTTCCACGGATCGATGACACTCTGGACACCCTTTCCGGACACAAGTGGTTTTCGACCCTGGATTTAAAGAGCGGCTACTGGCAGGTGGAGATACACCCCGACGACCGAGAGAAGACGGCGTTTACAACCGGACAAGGCTTGTGGCAGTTTAAAGTGATGCCGTTCGGCTTCTGCAATGCACCAGCCACGTTCGAGCGTCTTATGGAGTCAGTGTTACGAGGACTTTCTTATGAATCCTGTATTGTCTACTTGGACGACATCATCATCATAGGACGCAGTTTCGAGGAACATTTGGCTAATCTTAGGAAGGTGCTTCAAAAGCTTAAGGAAGCCAACCTGAAGTTAAGCCCGTCCAAATGTAATTTGTTCCGCCGTGAGGTGAACTACCTTGGTCACATTATCTCTTCCGAAGGTGTACGAACAGATCCAGATAAGGTATCAGCAGTCAAGAGTTGGAGCCGCCCTGAAAATGTCCATCAGCTGCGAAGTTTCCTGGGGCTCTGCACATACTACAGGAAGTTTGTGAAGGGTTTTTCCAACATTGCACGACCTTTGCATAAGCTGACAGAGAGCAAACAAAAATTTGAATGATCCAAAGAATGCGAGGATGCATTTCTACAGCTGAAGGAGGCTTTAACATCAACGCCTATTCTCTCTTATCCTCAGCCTGAAAAATCCTTCATACTTGACACTGATGCGAGCCACGAGAGCGTTGGAGCTGTTTTTATCTCAAGAAATAGACGGTAACGAACATGTCATCGCCTACTGGAGCAAATGCTTATCCAAGTCGGAGAGAAATTATTGTGTCACGAGAAAGGAATTGCTCGCCATTGTTAAAGCTGTAGAACATTTCCATCATTACCTCTACGGCCGTAAATTCTTGCTCCGCACCGATCATGCCTCTTTAACTTGGCTTTTGAATTTCAAGAATCCAGAGGGCCAGGTAGCCAGGTGGATACAGCGGCTCCAGGAATATGACATCGAGATTAAGCACCGAAAAGGTTTGTCACACGGTAATGCTGACGCATTATCAAGAAGACCTTGTTCCGAGAACTGCCATTATTGCTACCGAATAGAGAAACAGTACGGAACGATAATCCCTACTGCCTGTCAAGTTACTGCTACTTCATCATCTTCAGATCCTGATCCATGGAGTGACGACCAAGTAAGGAAAGATCAGCTTGAAGACCCAGACCTAAAACCTATCATAGAGTTAATGGAAAAGGACAGTCGGCGACCTAGTTGGCAAGACGTTTCTATCTACAGTCCTGCAACGAAAAGATACTGGGCTCTATAGAAATCTCTCCAGTTGCGAAATGGCGTCCTGTATCGGAAATGGGAATCTGACGATGGTAAAGCATTCAAATGGCAGTTACTCCTTCCCAGATCAAGAATTCCAGACGTTCTAAAGGAGTTGCACAGTAGTCCGACTGGAGGAAATTTTGGTGTGTTGAAAACCCTCTGCAAGGTTCGAGAGCGCTTCTTCTGGAGCAAAGCGAAGGATGACATAGAGAAGTGGTGCCATTCTTGTGACGCTTGTGCTGCCCGTAAAGGACCGAAGAGAAGAAGCCGCGGAAAACTACATCTTTACAACGTAGGAGCTCCTTTCGAACAAATCGGAATCGACATTCTTGGTCCTCTACCGAAAACTACTGATGGGAACAAATACATCCTCATTTCCATTGACTATTTCACCAAATGGCCCGAAGCATATCCCATTCCGGATCAAGAAGCTACTACTGTAGCAGAGACTATAGTCCAGCATTGGATCTCGAGATATGGGACACCTTTGCAGATCCATTCTGACCAGGGAAGGAACTTCATCTCTGCTGTGTTTAAGGGCCTATGTAAAATCCTCAAAATTGAGAAAACTCGAACGACACCACTACATCCACAATCGGACGGCATGGTGGAGAGATTTAACAGGACAATCCTTAATAATCTCTCGCTTATGGTCTCCAAAAATCAACAGGATTGGGACAAGAAACTTCCTCTGTTCCTGCTGGCCTACCGCAGTGCTGTCCACGAGACTACCGGATATTCCCCATCACAGATGCTCTTCGGCCGAGAGCTTCGGCTACCTTGTGATCTCGTCTTCGGTCTCCCTCCAGATGCGCCTTCATCGCCTGAGGAGTACGTCCAGGATCTCCAGACCCGGTTGGAAGACGTTCATCACTTCGCACGGGAGCGAATCAACATCGCGACGGAGAAAATGAAGACCCGATACGACACAAGGTCCACTGGCCATGATTTTCAAGAAGGTGACAAGGTATGGCTATGGAATCCCATCCGACGTAAATTTCTGTCACCCAAATTGCAGTCGCATTGGGATGGACCCTACACAGTTCTAAACCGGCTGAACGACGTCGTAGTGAGGATCCAGAAGTCATCACATTCAAAACCTAGGGTTGTCCATTATGATCGGCTAACCCCATACTATGGCCATAGTTCGTAAAATAAATCTAAAGCTACCATGGTAACTTGTTTGTAAATTTTGTAAATAACTTTTGCCTTTAATTGTCTGTAATATTACTTCATCAATGTTATTATTTCTTTCATGTTCTCATTGTTATTGTTTATCATGTTTATGATTGGTCATCATGTAATGTGTGCACCTGTAAATTTTCCCTTGCTTCCTTTCTGGGGATTGTACTGCCCGGGACGTGCAGTCCTTGGGAAGGGGGCAATGTTACAAATCTTGTAAATAGTTGTTGTTTTTCCTGCCTTGCATCATTTTCATTAGTTTTGGTTTTATATGACGTCATGTTGCAAAAGTATCTGAAGATATCACCTTTATCACTTGTATACCGGCCTCGTAACACTTTGTAGTTTTTACACTTGCCCTAACTTTAATAAGCGTGAAGACATTTTCGCGTGGTTTTCTTCTTATCACTAGAATTTGTGAATGGATTGTTCAAAGTTATGAATGAACAGAATGCTCCGGATTTTTCTAGAATATTGTCGTAATTTCTTTCCGTGTATAAATAGCCTTGAACACACTTTTTAGTCAGTTAGTTCTTTTCAGATTTTGATTTCTGAGAGTGCTCGTTTTTATTCGCTTTGGGCGAATGTTGTTTTTGCTTTTGTAATTTCTTAATTACTGTTCACGTTATATACGTGGTGCTGAGTTACTGTTGAGAGTACAGTGTACTGTTTGCTGCCTAATTGCTGGATGTTTAGCAATTGTTTCCTGCTCTTATTGTAAATAGTGTACATACTTGTAAATAAATTTATAGTCACTTCCTCAAGATTGGAATGCTCATTTGAAGAAAGTTGAAGGTGCTACGGACTCGTTACAATATATATATATATATATATATCAGTAGCGAGGCGTGACTTTAAGCGTCAGTCATCGCTAACTTTCATGTCCCAAAAGAAATATACCAGCCCATATGTTTCGCTCAGGGGTGTTTGTGATAAGAAATTTCTGAAAATTTTGGGCTGCCGTTTCCGAAATTTAATTTTTCAGTTTTCGAAAATTTTATTTCCATTGAAGCAGGAAATTCTCCTCACACAATAAATGAAGTATACTTTAAAATGATAAAAATCATTCATGTTGTTTTTATGAGTTTTAAAACTAAAAAATTCAACTTACCTTGTAAAAATCTTGGTTCACAGATGCTTCTTTTTCAATTTGAAAAGTGCAAGCTTGTTGAAATGCAAAGCTCGAACGGCAACGCGCACTACTTTTTATGAAAAACATTTTAATTGAAACTAAAAAGAGAGAGTAAAAAAACAAAACCACGCACACATATGTTCGTTTTTGAAAGTTCGATGAAGTTCCAAAACACAAAAGGTAACAGTGTTTTCCCCCATGCAAAACTACTGTTGCAAACAATATTGTCTTCGACACGTCAGGCTCATATTGGCGCCATCGTAAGATAACAATATTTTTCTAGTCGCAACCCTTTTTTTTGAGAAATGTGACGCACCGAATTGAAAAAAAAATATAAAAGAATAAACGAAACAGGAGAAAAAAATCTCTACCCCTCCCCATCCAACCCCCACGATCCGCCAAAACTGAGAGTTGCAGTAAAAACAAAATGCTATGCACATAAAATTTCCGCGGGTAATCGCCGATGACTCGTACGACATTTAAGGGAAGCTGTGAAAGAATCTGATTGGCTGAAATGGCTGACAAGCGAAAAAACTTGCGCGCGCACACACAAAACCGATGCGATATCTTTAGCGATGAGTGAAGGTCACGCCTAATCGTTTACTCAACAGATGGCACCACTAAAATAAAATTATTTGGAATATTAAATGATCCGAAAAAATAATCTGAAAATAAAATTTTAAAAACTTTAATTCTTCCAGTGCAAAACGAGGTTTGCCTTCAGGTCATCGGCGAATCGTTCGATGACTTGAGGCCTCGCTACTGATATATATATATATATATATATATATATATATATATATATATATATATATATATATATATATATATATATATATATATATACACAGACCAGAGGCGTGCCATTTGGGTAGGCAGGGTAGGTGGTGCCTACTCAGAAAGAAATCAGACCAACCTCACCTTTTGATTAAACGACAAGTATTAATGGCCACAAGTTCTTTGTAAAAATAGTTTTAAAAATGTGCTTAATTTATCTTTGAAAATGAAACTAAGCAAACGTTTCCACAAGCTATAAAGTTGCTGCAGTTAATTCTGACTATACCAACAACTACTGCTTTTGTAGAGGGAACTTCTTCTGTTATAAAAAGAATTAAGAGGAAATAGAATGACATATGGGCAATTCCACGGTAACTTACGTTACATTTCGACCAACTCTTAGGCATTTAGCACCTCAGTGCAGACAAATATTGTTATACAAACCTTGTATAAAAGCATTCTATGAAAATGACAGTCAAAAGCAAAATTAAAATGCAAAAATATTCGATGCATTAAAATTTTATAAAATTTAGTAGTCAAAGATAAGGCAGTAACTTACGTTACACAAAAAGGGAATGACACAATAAGAAAATTGGCTCTAAGGCAAATTTCTGCTCTATTACAGCTGTTTTCTTGTTTGAAGTATAATTTATCAGTTCTTTATAATGCTTAGGATATAATTTTCATAAATTTAAAAATTTATTTCAAAAATTGAGGATTAAGGGGCTTTTCAACTGGGTAACTTACGTTACAGTAACTTACGTTACGAAATTCACTTACAAGCATATCTTTATTACAAAAATTGATGAATGAAAATTACAGCTTAGTTTAGATCAAAATATTGGAAATTAACAATTATGAATGAAATTTATAGAAATTTAATACCAAATTCAATGACCAATCAAAAATATTACATAACATAAGACTTAAATGCATACTGGTCGCTGTTATTAACAAATTTGGGTAGTTCAATTTTTCGAATCACGTTTTCTTTCTTATAATTAATTTCATCTGTCGTTTCTGGCCATTTATAATAGGTTCCAACAGCAGCCATTAATTTTACTTTGAACTCGTTTTCTTTAATAATCGTCACAACTCAAGGATACAATGTATTTTCGCACACACCATTCACCGGCTTTTCTCTCTGTTTTTTCTTCTTGTTCCTTGAAATACTTAACTGAACGAAACCCCGCAGTTTGTCCATTTCTAGTTCTTAAATGGGGATTGTCAATGTGCGGATCTTCAGAAAATAGTTTTTATAAATTTTTCTTTTTCTAACATATTTCAAAACCTTTAAGACAGACTTTTATTTATAAATCTGCAATATCCACATGACTTTTCTCGTACCCCTTTTACAAGGCATCTTTTCTGCAGAGTTCAGTGGCATTTTAATGCAGAATAAAATATATTTTACCTGTAAGAGATAAAATATGTTTATATTTGTTTTTTCCAAAACATATTTTAAAACTTTAAAGCATAAAGGAAGTAATTTTTGAATAATTTATAGTAAAATACCTCCTAAATATTGTAATGCAGAGATATTGTAGAGAGAATTAATATCTTAAAAGCCAAAAAGACTCATGTAATTTATAATAGAGGTGTATTGTAATCTTATTAACAAATGGGGACATTGTAAGAAATATGATTAATTTAAATTAGGTAAATACAGTACATTTAAAGGAATTCTTGAATAAATTACTTCTACTAACCACATATGGTTAATTTTACAATTTACTTTCTTTATAAACACAAGTATTTAAGTCCTACTTAGGTAACTTACATTACCTGCGTATTTCGGTAACTTACGTTACACGTTTTGATTGTAGCAAAAAAAATTAAATAAACAATATTAAAAGAAAACTTTAACTATTTGCTTAATACACACTTATAAGATAGAAAATATAGCATTGTTAACATTGCATTGCCCTTTCTTTATGCACATCATGAACTTTAGCATGTTTTTGGTAACTTACGTTACATAGAAGAGTGCATTTTTGAAGTTTACACAAATCACTAAATTTAAGTGAAAACATTCGTTTTAGTAATTCACAATATTGAATTAAAGTGTAATAATCAATATTTTTCCTTTAAAACAGTTATCTAAAGAAAAAAATTGAAACTTACCAACGTTGAAAGATTGATCATCTGCTTTACCAAAAGTTAAAAATTCCATTTCCAACTTCGAAGCGCTGCCAAAACTAAAAATACTACATTCTGGACAAAAAATTAGTATAAATAATAAACTTCTAACATTTTTAAACCAAAAAATATGCAAAACGGACGCATTGCTGTAATTTGATTTTTCCAACGCTTTTCCACACTTGCATGGAATTTCCCATATGAAAGACTCTCTCTTGTTTTAACATCCATAGAAAAAATACAATAAAATCGAGCAAGACTCTACTTTTAATTTCTATGAAAGTCACGGATATTTTCGCCACAATGAAAGAAAAAGGAATAGTTTTTCTGTACAATTAGACGAATATCCCTGTAAATATTAGGTATAGTAAGTAAAGATCGTTCATATTCACGATTTTTAATGTATTTCACAAATCTTCACATCTGCCTACCCTGGATATTGTTTGACGGCACGTGCCTGATACAGCCCCACGTACAATAAAAATGCAAAGTTAATAGAAACTTTAAATTAGGGATGGACCGGATATCCGGTAACTATCCGGTATCCGACCTATCCGGCTGATATTTTAGGTATCCGGTACTTCCGGATATCCGATCCGGCTGACCGCCCCGGATACGGATATCCGGAAGATTTTTGCAGGATATCCGGCTAAGTATCCGGTATTGATGTGGGGAATATCCGGAATTGATGTGAGGGTTATCCGGTATGATGTGAGGACCTAATTAAATATTTTCTTTTTTATAAAAATCTTAGTTAAAAATTTCATTGTTTGATAAACCTTTTAGATGATGTAATTACTTTTCATCTTTCCTTTTTACCAATTTTTGCTTCTAATACAAAAATTGTGTTATTCCTCCGACTGTGTACTGGACATGGAAGCATTCTGCATATTTGATTTTTCACAATTGCCAGATAAAATATGATTGTCTTCAGCTTTTCAAAAATATTTTAGTTAAAATATTTAGAAAGAAAAGGCTACAAACCTTCAAGGATTAATGTGCGACAAAAGTTTGAAAAAAACTTACGATCATATCGTTAGTTCATAAAAATTAATCGCAGTAGCTTTTAATATAAATTCTCAAATTATTTTATTTATTGAATTCTTTTATTTTTAGTTTTTGTGCTTCTAACAAAAATTGCGATCTATTAACACCCAATGATGTTGTAATTAGATTTTTTTACTTTGCCACTATTATTGCTTTATTATAATTGAAAATAACATACACTAAATAACCTATCTAACATTGACGAAAGTTTTCTTTTAGATAATGAAAACATCTGTCCCCATGAATCGTCGCAACTTAAAACCATGCTTTTTTTTTTTTGAAAGAGTTTAAATGTGTGTAAAGAAATTTTGAATTTTGCACTTTGTTTCGTTCTTTCTTTTTGTAATACCTTCCTTTCAGAAAAGATATTTCTCTGCTATTAGAATCTTTTCACGTCTGTCACGCCGCTCCGTAACTCCTCGAGAACATGTTGAGCATGACCCTCAATAACATTCAATCGAGTTTCGATAACTCAAAGCTTTATAAACTCAAATATACCTTCATTTCAAAGTTTTCATTTGGTCCCAAATTCTTGAAAAGACGGTAGGAACTGCTTGTAACTCGAACTATCAATAACTCTAAGTTTTTAGCCGGTCCCTTGGGACTATGAGCTATTGAGACTTGACTGTATTTAAGATGTTAATTTGCATCATTAGAAAGTGTATTTTGTCTTTTAGAATTTAAGTAAAACTTTAAGTTAATTATTTAGATATAAGTTTATTAATTTATTTTTTAAAGTGAACATGTTTAGAATAATTTTAAATAATAATGATAATATATCGGTCATTTCAGCGAAAATGGTACAAATCAGTCCCGATACTTCAGAATTTTGGGAATTAATTTTAATGTTTACCACCAATTAATTATATTTTTTTTATTTGTTCTCCATCTAATTGTGTGTAACCAAGTATTACTTATTTAGGCATAAGCCATTTATAAAGGACCCCCCCCCCCCAAAAAAAAAAAAAAAAAAAAATTCTTTGGCAAAAGAAGGAAAAAATGATCTGCCCCAGCTTCAAATTGCTAGGACTTAAAATGCAATTTAAGATTAAGCTGAAATGCAACAACAAAATCATTTGCAATGCACAGCACAAAAAATGCTTCTGACACCCTTTCTGCTGATTTTTATGTATGTAAACAAAAAAATCTTGGAAAAACACCTATTTATCTTTGTTCCTAGATTTTTTTTATGTTTCAAACTGTCCACTCTGTTACAAGCCTTTCAGAAATAAAATAAGCAATCGCATTCAATGTGATATTTTTTTTAATAAGTACAAGTAATGTATCTGCTTTGATTACTTTGATACATTGAATTATATAATCAGTAACTAAGATAAGCCTAAAATTCTTTGCTGATGATAGTTAATTTGCACTGTGGGATGTCCACTCTGTTACAGTCGCATTAATAGTGCAAAAAATATTTTTTCTTGAAATTGCAGACAGAATTAGTTTTAGGATGCTTAGTTCATTTTATACTTGTTCTGTAATTAACTTTTCTTTACGATTAGAAATATATTTTTCAAACCTCATTTGTCTCCTCTGTTACACAAAGTGGTCGAACTATTCAAAACCCTTAATGAATGACTCATATATACAAGCCATTTACACTTTATTATGCACAAATAAACAGAGAATAATTTTTAAAACAATGATTAGTTGGCGAAAATTACTTCATTTGATAAACTTAACTCGACAATTTAAGACATGATTTGTACCATTTTGGCTGGAATAACCCATAAATATAACCCATTTGCATCTCGGAATGTATCTTTATTTTTTCAAAATGAAGTTGAATTTCGAGGTGATCGTTTAAGAATTAGTTTATTAATTTGTTTTTAAAAAAGTGAATTTGTTTAGCATGACCCTTAATGTATTTAAAATGATAATTTGCCACTTTTAAGAATGTGTATCTTAATTTTTTGGAACTAAAGTAAAATTTCAAGTTGATTATTTAAGTAAAGTTTACTCATTTGTTTTTTAAAAAGTGAACAACTTTAGCATACCTCTTAAAAGTATATTTAAACTGCTGATTTGAATCTTCAGAAAACATGTTCCTTTGTTTTTTGGAGTTATATAAAATTTTTAACTGATTATTTGAGTATAACTTTATTATTATTATTATTATTTAACACACTGGTCCTGTTTTAATATTTTCTTCTTTAACTTGTATGTTAGAAAAATTACATGCATATTATTCTTTAAAAAAAAGAATTTCAAAGCAAAATTTTGCTTTATATTATTGCAAAATTAGAAATAAGAAAATGTGTTACTTTGTAATGAAGTTTAAATTCATAAAATTCTAATAAAATATGTATCAATTTGAAAAAAAAAAAAAAAAAACGTTTATCTGAGCTTAGTTTTTTTTCCTTTTTTCTTTCTTTGTTTCTTTCTTTTTTTTTTAAATATTGGTGAAATATTTAATAACTGTATCATTTACGTAGAAACCTATTGAAATGATATTGAAACAGAAAAGCTTTAAAATTTAAACTAAGAATAATTAAAAGTTTAAACTTTGAGTATATACAGAAATATTTAATTCAATCTTTTAAAGTTTCGTCTATTTTGATAAAAATACATAATTTAGAAAGAAATCACAATATGCTAGTGTTTCATTTCATATGTAGCGCTACTCCTGTACAAATAAAATAGAGGCTTTAAAAATTAATTTAAATGTATTTAACATGTTCTTAAAGAAATTATGCGAGAAACAACTTTGATTTATTGTTTTGAAGCTGCATTACATAAAAATAAGCGAGCATGCAATGTAATTGTAATCCGGCCGGATATCCGGTATCCGGCGTGTGATGAGCCACCGGATATCCGATATCCGGTATCCGACAAAATCACTATCCGGTCCATCCCTACTTTAAATACTACAAGACCCGGCTCTTGAGCGGGTCCGGTTTGAAACAAGAGTAGCATATACTTGATAGTTTTATAGGGAGCGGTTTTACAATTCGGCTTCCAAACTGATGAGGGACGCCTGGCTCTCGGCGGTCCTGTATACACTAGTGTATATTAGGATGATATTCTAGAGCATTCGTTAGTACAGAGTCAAACCCGCTTAATGGCAAACCAAATTTTCCAATAAGTATTTTAATTAGCGGAATTTTCCAGTATCCATAATTAAAATGACAAATTACAACCATTTGGTACATCGAAAATTTAGTACATTGAGCAGGATATTCCTTTAGCCGATAGTCTAATAAGCAAACTTTTCTGTATACAGGGTGTCCACTCCTATCGTGGACCAATGGCTAATTTTTAACCGTTAGATGATAAGCACTATAGTTTCATTTAGAAAAAATTCTAAATTACGATGGATGTTGGTCTATTCAATGTTTTTAAAAAATCAAATTTTGAACGACGTCATTGAGAGGATGCTCCTCGCATGGCGTCATGAACATAATGCAAAATCTTGATTTTTCAAAACGTCATAACTCGGTCAATTTTTGTGGTAGAACAGTGGATTTTTTTTTAGTTAGTTTAAACGTTACAGTGTCAAGAATGTTTTACTAAATATGATTGATAGGACTGGGGGGCTGTATAAAAATTTAAATTTCAGTAACTCTTTCAAAATTTGATTTTTTGAAAAACATTGAATAGACCCAAAATTCCTTTCATAATTTGGAGATTTTTTCCTAAATAAACTATATGCTTATCTCTAACGGTTTAGAAATTAGCTATTGGTCCACGATTGGAGTGGACACCCTGTATAAAAGAAATGGCATGCATTGTAGAACTCGATCAAGTGGGAAACATTACTCTCCGTCTTTTTTAGACTTTTCGAAGTTCTAGCATAAAACCAATAACCGCTTAAAAATAGCTTCCCATTTTGCTGATGATGACACTTTGTGCGCGCAAACCAAAGGCCTACAAAATACCACAAATTTACTTGGATTACCATTTTTTTCACCGAGCGAGGCACGAAACGGTCGCGTTCTACCTACTTTTGTTTGAGGTGTCGGAAAGCACACCGCGGTTTTTTTTTTTCTGTTTTTTTAAATGTTTTTTTCTACAGAACCTTTAATGTTTAGCAACACTGGACAAGAACGACGGCATCTACATAGAACCAAGCAAATGGGTTTTTCCTTTCACACACAGATTCAGAAGCATGTGGAACTGCGATGTAATTATCAGCCTATGACGAGACAAAAACGTCGAAGAAATAATGTTAGCCACTTTTTAGCTTTCTTTTTGTACTTCTTGGCGATCCTTTAACTTTCAATCTCCTTCCATAGAAGAGACCTATTCTTCCCTAAAAAGTCATTGACCAATTTAATTAAACTTTTCTCAACTAGCCTGTATGGACACCAAATATATATGCCAAAGAGGATAAAAATTGTAGAGGAGAGATTCTAAAAGAGGTATGGGCTGAAATTGTTAGTACTTTGCTTTCGTGGAGAAAGATAGTAATTGTTTAATCAGATGTCGACTCATCAAATGTGATGTCATTATGTGCTTACTCGTACTCGGTTTTACTGATAAGTGGACTTCTGAAGACCTCTCAGCCTTTGATTTAGACACATGTCGACCTCAACTTCTGATCTATTGACTGTCGGGACGAGTTTTTTAGTTGGCTATGACTTCCATAAATTGATAATCAGTACTGATTGTGTGAATTGGGAACTCGTATTTCAATCTGTAGTTCATGTAAAAATGTTTTTATCTCAAGAAAAATAAAATTGTCCAACCATATTTGCGAGCTCTGATCGACTGGGTTCTGTGCTTAAATTAACGAAGTATGCTAACTGCATGGAACGCATGTTTCCTAGTCGGAGGTGCCTCGACTAAAAATTTTTGTAAGCAGGGATAATTTCATTCAATGAATGTCATTCCGAATTAATAAAATTAGGAAACAAGAACTTTTGTGGGGGGGGGGGGGGGTTTTGGGGGATTAGTGGGGGTGTGGTGGTGGGGGGGGGGGGGTGTGGGGGGGGTGGGTGGTGGGTGGGGGGTGGTTATTATTGTGTTTTGGTGGTGGGGGTGGGGTGGTGGGGGGGGGGTGTTGGAGGGGGGGGGGGGGGGTGTGTGGGGTGTGTTGGGAATTGGGGGGGGGGGGGGGGGGGGAAAATTTGGGGGGGGGGGGGGGGGGGGGTGGGGTGGGGGGGGGGGGGGGGGGGGGGGGGGGGGGGGGAATTAGTATGATATTGAACTTGCAACGCCATCTTCGTTCATAACATCTAATATATGTGGAAATTAGGTATCATCAAAAAGTAATTCAAAAAGTTAAAGATAGTAAATTTTTAATTTTTTATCAGCTTTTAAAAACATGGGACAATTTAAAATCTGTTTAAAAAAAATTAGGTCGTAAATAAAAAAAAAAAAAAAAACTAAATAAAAAAAAAAAAGCGTTGTTCTTACTCTAACCTGTATCAAACAATACATTTTAATCTGAATGGTCACCTACATTTTTGCATTGAATTATTTAAAAGCATAATACCCCAGTTCTAGTTACCTTTTAAACAATTGAAACAAATTTTATTTGATTTAGAAAAAATCGAAGAGGTAAAAAAAAGTTTAATTCTCAGATTGTATTGAGCATCTTTTTGTCCTCATGTTAGATGATTCTGTAAAATTGTAGATTAAAATTGGAATTAACTAACAATTAATGGCTTTTTTAATCTCATTTGATATACATTTGTCATCGAAGGTTGAGATCGTATACCAAAGTTGAAAAAACATCCGATCGCAGTTGCAAGATTCCTTACATAGATAGGTAAGTTAAGCGCGTTTATAGCATTCCGTTTTACCATACATTCATTCTTTATCGTCAACATACTGAATCGGTCTAACCTTTCCGTTCCCTCCATTCCCGTGACTGTAGATAAGCGTTTCGTTGTGACGGGCGAGCTGTAATGCAGCAAAAAACTTACATAGTTTATGGTTAAAGCTATTTATGTGGGGGGAAACGTCAATGAATCAGACAACGCACCAAACCAAGTCAAACAACAGGGCAATTTTGCCCGTGTACGGAAGTGACAATCTACATTTAAACACAATAAGTACAATTTGGTTCTATAAAAATCTACAATTTTTCTCTTTTGTATTAATTCAATGAATTGCTTATTGCTGTCTTAAACATTTTCATCGTGCGGACTTCCTCGATTAAAAAAACATATAAAAATGTTTAGAGTTAGATTGTTACGTCCGTACGGTGAATTTGCTAGTACATGGAAAAAAGAATCTCCAGGTTGCCATACTTGCTCCGATATTTTCCGAATCGGTTGAAAAAATTGCTGAAAGGACATTTTTGCGAGGTCAGAGTGACTAGAGGTTCATGTTAGAATACAATTGTCACACAAGTTAAGTTCTATACTAAACATTTGGCTTACAGACCTACCGCATTTTTAAAATTTTTGTTCTCGCTTCATACATAGCCATACAGACCAACTCTTGTTCTTAGGGGATCCTAATCAGGCCCGTCACTTTAGGGGGGAAGGGGGTAGGTCTCAACTTGCCCCCCCCCCCCCCCCGACTTTGAAGTAAATCAATGTATTTGCATATAAGTGGGCGTGGCTGGCTTTTGATGTTTTCCGATGGAAAAATTGCATTGAGTTTGCACCCTTTGCCCCCCCAGCCCCCCCCCCCCCCACCCCCCCCGGGGAAAACATGAAATGGACGTCCTGGACTCGAATCCAAGATAGACGGGTTTCTCAATGCTCACGAGAGAAATCTGCTTGCGACGGACGCCACAATTCGTGCTTACAAAATTATCACGAGCAAACGAGAGTGAATTGACACTTCAAAACGATTTAATGTTATATATAGGGACTCCGGATTAACCAAAATACAGACATGCCACCTTTTGTGCCGCTGCTAAATAGTTTGTTTTGAAAATAAAAGGTTTTCTGAAAATTAGCGAGCCCGCAAACAACGTCAATGTCAGCCTCCGATAAAAAAGGAGTAGCGCTTTTGCGCCAGGGGAGGCGTTACGTAAGCGAGGTGCGTTCATCGTCTTCTCGCATTGCATCAACACTCTCCCGCCGTCGGTCTCTCCCACGAGCTTTCATGTCTTGTCTGCCAGCTGCGGATAAAACTTCACTCAGCAGTGTTTTTTTTCCGTCGCTTCTGCATCGAGACACCCACGTGCGCGAACGAGTGGCTACTGGCAGGCGGTTGCTCTCTCTCCGAGACACGCCGGGCCGCCGGGAGTAGATCGCTCTCTCTTCTCTCTTCCAAGTAACAAATGAGATTATACAGTAGAAACCCTCACTAAAACATGAACCATGGCTATCAACACGTAAACTACTTTTTATTTCTAAAAAGGTTAAAATCTTAAAATGGTTAGAATCAGCAACGTTCGACAGTAAAAAACCAGCTACGTGTCCGTTCTGGCACGGTGGATGGAGAAAACCTCCTCTCCTGTCTCCTTGGTCTTTATCCTCCTTGACCTTCAGGCACGTTCCTCTCTTCACTTCTTTTTGGACATCCCTCATCCAGGTCAGGAATTCTCTGACCACCGGGTTCAGAGGAGGCACGGAATGCACTTTTTCTCTTCTCTACTGTCCCCCTGTACATGTCTGTGTATGATAAGTGTGTTGTGAATGGCTGTTTGTGGCATGTTTGTTGAGCTAATTCAGACTTCCACTTTAATGGCAGGCTCAGTGAACAGCGATCGGAAGCACGTACACCTATTCCTCCATAAAATCGGGGGAGTGAATGGGGTTACCGGCAAGTACCGGGGACTGGAAATTACCGAAGTGGCCGGGCATATTTGACCAGCACCGTTTGTGAAGTTCTGCATGAGGTTATTGTGCAGCAATCTTGACTTTGTTTTTTATTTAATTTGCCTTTCTGTGGTGAGCGATTCGCGTAACAACAGAATTGAAAGTGTCTGATGCGAAAGAGGCACGATGCCGACCGAGTCGCCCCTTTCTCCAGGCAACCTTCATATTCCCGTGCGTTTACCTTTTACGTCCGCAGCATCCTATCCCCGATTGCGGCTTCCCTGATGCAACTGATCCCAAAAAATAAATCCCTTCCTTTGAACTACCCGCACCACTCGTGTAGAAAATCGACGATCGAGCCGGATGGATGGATCGCTCGCTTGCGGAAATGTGGATGGATCGAAGAGCCGTGGTCGGAGGGATCTTGTTTTGAATGCTTTTTCTTTGAGATGACATTTCGACGACCGAAGGCAGAAAACGCTGATTATCGAACACCGGCACCAAAACTTAAAAACATTTTAGAAGGAGGGGGCAAGTCTCGGCATTTTGGCTATCAGGCGGCAGGAAATTGCCCTCCCACCACTCTTGAAATCAAATGTATTTATTATATACACCCTTGTGCAAATTAATTGAAACAAACTCGAAAAATTGAGAAAACTAAGAAGGAATACGATTTTATCTGAATTTATGTAAAGTCGAGGTTTTATAACATAATAGGATCTCAACAACTTTTTAGACACGATTGGGCATGGAATCCACTAATCTTTTACACTCATTTGTAATACTTGTGTCCTTGCACCAGACATGAATTAGCGCGGTGATTAGCTTCTCCATAGCTGAACAGCCCTTATGCAATAGGCGATTCTTGCATGTAGCCCAAAGGTTCTCGACTGAATTGATACCAGGAGGGTTCCCAAGGTCTCCATTTGATTCTCAGACATGAATTTCTGGTAATTTTTGGCGTATAGCAAAGGGCTAAATCCGGCTGGAAAATCTCCATTCCGTCTGCGCATCATTTCTTCAGTACTGGTAAAGCATTTTTTTCTGATAATGTACTAGATTGCTCAGATCCTCAGCAGGCAGCAGAGAACCAACCTCATTCTAACCGAAACAACCCCCAAACATCTTCTTTGGAGGGTGTAAACAAATCGGTTCATGGTGCAATCCCGAATTCTTTTATCTGGAGCTCTGCGTTCGTTAATACATACAAATAGCGCCTTTTCTTCAATGGTTTGGTCAGAAGCTGTTTCATCATAGGACGACAAGTTAGCCAACCGGCTGCAATAAGGTGCTTCCGAATAGTAAATGAGCTTATATTTATTCCATACCTTTTTAAATTTCCACTAAGTGCTGCACAGGTCTTTTTACTTTGCATAAGTAGAAAAGAGTCATCTCTTGGTGTTGTTTTCATTTTTCGGGATCATTTCCCACTCCTCTTTGGCGATATGGATCCTGCTTCTCTATTTTGTTTAACATAACACGGCTCACATTTGCAATACTAACATCAACTATGTTCGAAACTCTCTATAAGTCCTTGGCATATGTCTGGAAACAGTAGCAACCTTTGTACGATTTCGTGGTGTCACATTTATCGCTGACAACAGTCAAATCTCACCTGACGTGATCATAGATGCAGTTTTAATCCACGGAAGCTCCTGCACATGCGTCCCTAGAACCCCTCTGATTAGTGAAAATTGATAATAGGAGAAGGATTTATTCATCTCCTCCATATTTTTACTAGAATTAATCATTTGATGTAGTGAAAACATGACTAGGATTGTAAATGTTGAAAATGTACAAGAAAAAAATTCATTGTTTTCACAATTATATTTGCTATACAAGGGTGTTATGAGGGCGGCGCTGATTTTGCTAATTTTTTGTCTGTTTTTCTCTAATTCGAGCATATGCCGATTTGGCACTCCCTGCCATGGAAAACACTTCAAAATGACTGGCCTGGGGGGGGGGGGGGGAGGGGGGGGGATTCTCATAAATGCCGGATGGAAACTTTCGAAGCTGAACCCTTGAGCGTTGTGTAACACCTTTAAATGAGAAGGAATAAGTTAAGCATCCTTCACTAAATAAAAGTCTAATAAAACAAGGTTGGCAACACTGGAAATATAGGTCTCTCCAAACTTTTAAGGGATTCATCACAATGATTTTGCCGAAAAACTGAACCATTTTTAAAGATCCTCAGTTGACCTCCCGTGACCTCCGATCCGGGCACCAAGGGTGATGATACGTCGAAAAAATGCAATAACTATGCTCAGTTACGTTCGATTTTAAAATGTCTAGAATGCATATTAAAATTAAAAATTTTTATTGCATTCATTCCCACTTAATACGAATTTTGTTACCTCAATTGAAATTTCCAAAACAGAATCTTCAAAACATGATTATTTAAGAACAATCTGTTGGTCAGAATACTGAAAATTATGAGATTACGAACTCCAGGTACCCGCACGGCGAGCCCGTGAATTTTTAAATGGGGAAGTGAAGTCCACTGAAGAAATTTTTAAATTCATTCCAACCTCAGTGAAGTAACAATAATTCTGGTTGAAGCGGGATATAGTTTATTTTGCCACTTTAGCGACATCGTATTTGTATGCTTGACTACTAAATATAATCAAAAATTTCTGCACAAATAAAAAATACTTCATATCGATACTATATTGATGCATTTTTATTACTCCGAAAACGGATCTTGTAAAGGCAACGTGAGACAAGACAATTGGGACATAAACAAAATGGCATGTTCCAAGCGAGCGTCGTGCAATGTTGTCTATTTTAATCTGCAAGGAAAATATCGTTGCTTTAACGCACTGAAATATCGAGTATTTTAAATTATTACGTATAAAGCATTTAGGGACTTGGGTTGCCTTTGTAAACAATTAAAAACTATATAATATGGATTTTGATGCTATCATAATTGAATGGTTTGATGGGGAATGAAGGGAATTATGATACACTTTTTTGAAATATACCAGTTCTGAGCAACAGGTAGGAAATCGAAACTTGGTACATTATAAAGCTGGATGGTACATTCGGCTCATTTCATATTCTCTCTTATAAGAAACTAAAACCAGAAAACAGAAGGAAGTTGCAATCCTATAAAACTTTGAGCCTAAAGTGACTCTCTCTGTGTACATATGAGGGGTTGCACTTTTGACATAGCCCTTCACCTCCCAAAACCCTTTCATTAAGATACTCTAGTCATCGAGTGTATTCGAATTTACATTCAAGTTATTGTTTTGGTAAAACTCTGAATATGGGTTGTTGGCATATCGAATACTATAGATTAGAATAATATACATTCCAACTGATAGCATTCTAGTGCAGATAAAATTGAAATCAGTAGAAAACAGGATGTCGCAGTTACCCTGCTACTTGCATGGTTTACAAATGTGGCCTGAATCTAGGCACAAGCACCAAAAAAAAAACCATCATATATTTCAACTCTGATATTTAAATGCTAGTTTTAAACAGAGCTTTGTGCCCCCCTTCTGGAACATTGCTATAACAGTTTAGTGTGATTTTTATGCACTAGTTAGTTGCACTAGTCTAGGTATTACAGTTCTTGCTTTTGAAAAATAGAGCGTCTGCATTACAGTAAGAAGTGTGCTTAATCATTATTTCCTTTGTTCTAAAAATGTTTAAATATATATGCTGTACTTAGTGGAAAAAATTTGTTTGTACCACTTATGGCACAAAACACACTGTAGATTATCACATTTATCAGTATAAGCATATACTATGTGCTTTGTCCCATATGTGGAACAAACAGTTAAAACATCATTTTTGGTGCAAATTTTTAAGATTAATTTTTTTCTTCATTTTTCCTGAACTCAAGGCTATTTAAAGGTCACATATGATTTTTTTCATGAAAATATAAAAAAAAATCGGGACAATGAAGGGTTAAATCTACCTGTGTCCCTGCACAAGCATAGTTAGTGGTAAGGACCTAAATAGAGCGGTAAGTAAACGCCCGCTGGGCAAGAAGTACCGGTTTGCTCTCTCCTCTCTGATCCCTCATACGAACCTCCTAGGACAACAGGCCGAGCTCTTCGTGAAACAAGATCCGCGTCGGGAAAACACGATTTCTCCATCAGAAACGCAAAGCCAGGGCTCATGGGGGAAAGGATGGCGCGAGAAAATACATATTTTCCAAATGGCCAGAAAACCGCTTTGCAAAGGTAACATTCTCGGACCTTGAAAGCGGTTGGCGGGTGCCCTTTGCCAAGATGCGTGGAAACATATTACTCGTGCAACATGGCTTCATCGGAGACTACAGAGCGCGAATTTTTTCGGGCTCCTTCGCACTGGCAACAGCCTCCTGCCCCGAGTCAGGGTTCGGGAACAATGGACGAGGTCTATTTATAATACCCGCGCTTTCGCAAAACATTTCAAAAACATATCCCCCGACTAGAAAATGCGCATAAATCACTGCAATAGTTCGCGAAAAAATCTTGGCCAGACAGTTATGTATTTTCACAACCGTGGCGAAAATTTTTATGGCAGGCACGCTGAGCAACAATAATTATTACACCTAGTAGTGGTGACGAACATCGATGTCGCTGTTTTAGATATATCGCTGTTTTATAGGTTGATGTGCTTTTCGAACACTTCTGAGTGATTTGAATTCGACGCTTTTCCGATGACGATGTTTAAAATTTCCTCGACCACAAAGGTGGGTACTAAATATAAGATAACTATAGCCGGGTACCCGGCCCTGCTCCCGGGTTTCTTGTGGACTGTAGGGTGGTTTAGTGAAACTCATTCATAAATTTCCCAACACTAAAGTGCATATCTATAAACATAATGGCTACTTCTGTAAACAATGGCTATGATATGGATAAACTATAAAAAAATAATGCAAGCTAAAAAAAATAGCAAGCTACAAATAATGTTTGAGTAAATAGGAAATGTTATAAGCTTGGTATATTAAAATAAATATATATTTACAGTATCAATCGCACTGAAATTAACCATTTCCAAATATTGCTCGTTAAATAAGTCCCATTATTAGTTTCTATCCTCGTGACAACATTGGTGAGGTGAAAACATCTTATGTACCTAATTTAGAAATTTTTTTGACTATAAACACTTTCTATTCTTTAACTATTGCCAAATCATTTTTTTTTTATTTCACCCGTTAGCGATTGTTGGCTCAGATAAATATAAAAATCCTTAGAAGGCAATAAATTCCATACTTACTCCAGAGAAGCCTTGGTTCAAAATTTTCAATATGATTACAATCAATATTGTTGCTGCATGGCACCAATTTTTGCAACAATG